>JAZHYW010025700.1:0-78379 GCA_037355805.1 Ixodes ricinus | reverse complement strand
ATCATATACAGTTTGCCTCTGCACAGCCTGTGGTAATCAGAGACATGGGTGTTGAGAGTATTTTGCACATAATGCGAACTAAAACCACTTTTATGATTTCTGTTTTTGTTGTTTTGCTTGGGCATGGTGGTTTCCCATGGTATTTTGGGTTCTGTTCTTCGGGTGTCAGTGTTATTGCTTTAATTTGCTTCTGTCAGAGTATAGTACACCATTTCCAGGCTTCATATTCTGTGATTAGTGCTTACTGCATTGGATCTCTGCATGGTATAATCTCAATCAAAAAGAGTCACAAACATAGCACAATACAGCCATAGGAACAAGTTTGCACGATGCCAATCACATACAAAACTGCCGACGACTTTTCTTTTTTTTTTATATTGGCATGTTATGACAGACATATTGTGGATGGCAGCTTTTAGTGTGAAACGCGATATCGAACAAGTTTAGTGCAAGATTTTACTAGTGTCATTTTCAAGCGTCATCAAGAGGCATGAAATTACACATCAAATCATATATGTATTGCACAAGTAAACAATACAAACTGCATGCACACACAGCATTATCTACAGCAATTAAGAAATTCTACAGAATTGTATGTTCGACTACGTTTCTACCGTACTCGCTGTTTAAATAGGCACAGGCTTTTGTATGCTCGAAGCTCTTTTATTGATCAGGGAAGGCAACGACAATTTTTTTTAGTTGATGTGCATAAATTAGAACACCGATTGATATGAGGACAAAAGTTGTTACAATTCTAGCAATTTGCCGAGGAATTTTTTTTTCTAATATCGATTGGAATTAGTTTTTATCTAATAGAACGCATATGTTTGCACTAGTTAAGTGCCCTTATTTCAAGGGCATCTACTTGAGAACATTATTGTACTGAACAAGGACAAACCGAGTTCAGGACAATGGAGTATTCAACGATTTCTTCAGTTGTTTGGGCTGCATATCAGTTCGGTTTCCCCTACATGCAAAAAGGCGGTAATTTTTAATTTTCATTTATTCCGACAGAAAGACAATCTGGCAGATTGATGCGCGAGGAAAATCAGCACCTTCAATTTTCAAAACTATGTTACCAAATACCACTATATGAGCAAAATTTGGCGAGTTTTCAGTATTACGGAAACGACGACTTCAGAGGTTTTATAACACGCTATTTCAATAACAGTTTTGCACATATATTCCTACTTCAGCTTTCAAGCGGCGCTACATCAAATTTCGAATTTAAACGCCAGTTTGCTCGTTCGGCGCCTCGATGGTCTTCGACCCATTGGTCAAAATCTGGGTACTGCAATTTGGTTTTCGGCTAAACATTCCCGAAAAATGTAAAAAATTGTCTTCTTATTTTTAAAAATTAGAATTACTGCGTAATTCATTGGTTTTACTAAATTAATTTACACGGCGTTCTGTAACAAGAAATAAGAAACATAAAAAAGTGCTTAGTTCGCGATATGTGGTGAGGGGCGCCGCCTAACACGCGATTACCGGAAGTGGCCTTGACTGGGACCACCGCATGCTTATTCACTGTGGGCATACCCTCCTATTCCTCCTCCTTGCTTTTGTCTTTTCTTTTTTTTATAAAAAATTAAAAGACGTTTCCAAATCTCTGTAATGCGAAACTAGAGCGCAGCTCTTGAGGAGGAGGAGGGAGGGCCGGAGGGGAGGATATGCCCTTCCGCCTCTCCGCACTCCTCCTCTTTTTCTCCTCCTCCTATGCTCTCCGCCTTCCTCCTCAAGAGCTGCGCTCTAGTTTCGCATTACAGAGATTTGTCAACGTCTTTAATTTGGTTTATTAAAAAAAGCAACACACACCAAACCATGACAAGTTTGATGACGTAATTTTTTTAATACAATTAAACCAAAAAAACGTTTTTGGAATGAACTCCTTTCTGAAAAGTTCGCTCCATTATGTCATTGTAGCCTATCGCTGAGTAACATTTGCTTAATTGTTTTCTCCAGCAGTTTGGCCAACCCATTTAAAAAAAAATTACGTCATCAAACTTGTCGTGGTTTTCTTGTTGAAGTGTGTGCTGCTTTTGTATTTTTTTTAATAAACAAATTACAGACGTTGACAAATCTCTGTAATGCGAAACTAGAGCGCAGCTCTGGAGGAGGAGGAGCGGAGAGAGCATAGGAGGAGGAGAAAGAGGGGGAGGGTACGTGAGGAGGCGGAAGGGCATATCCTCCCCTCCGTACCTCCCTCCTCCTCCTCAAGAGCTGCGCTCTAGTTTCGCATTACAGAGATTTGGAAACGTCTTTAATTTTTATAAAAAAAAAGACAAAAGCAAGGAGGAGGAATAGGGGGTATGCCCACAGTGAATAAGCATACAGTGGTCCCAGTCAAGGCCACTTCCGGTAATCGCGTGTTAGGCAGTTGTGCCCCTCACCACATATCGCGAACTAAACACTTTTTATGTTTCTTATTTTTTGATACAGAACGCCGAGTAAAAGTAATTGCTATAAAACCAATGAATTACACCAGTAATTCTAATTTTTAAAAACATAAGAGACCCAATTTTTTTCGAAGATTAAAAGAATGTTTGACCGAAAAACCGTTACACGGTTACCCAGGGTTACGACCAATGAGAGGAGTCGAGGCCATCGAGGCGCCGGGCGACGGCCTGCTGCCAGGCTGCTGCGGAGATTGCGGAGTACACTTGCGTGCTTTTGGCGTTTAAATTCAGCTTCGATAATAAAGCACCCGCTGAGAAGCTGGTGTTGTATATTCTAAGTTTTGTTATTGAAAATAGCATTGTGTTATATTTATACTTCGCTTCGAAAGTCGTCGTTTCCGTGGCAAATATCGTTGAGGAACTCGCCGTTACACAGACCTCCGTATAGTGGTGAATTATAAACGTGTGTATATTAAGTTTTGTGAGGGTGCTGATTTTCCTCCTTGCATCAATCAAGCTAGTGCCGAATTGTCTTTCTATTCGGAATCGTGAAGAACAGTTACCGCGGCTTTGCACATGTAGAGAGAGGCTCGAAACTGATATGCAGCCCAAACGAAACTGAAGAAATCGTTGAGCGTACTCCGGTGTCGCAGTTTCGATTTAGAATTTACTGATCGCGTTCATTTTAATGGCCTCGGCAGTGCCCTTGAAATAAGGGCACCCAACTAGTGCAAACATATGTGGTCGTTCTGTAAAACCCTAATTCAAATCGAAAAAAAAATTCCTCGGCGAATTGCTGCGTTGAAAACGGCACGTCTCCTTGTCAATCGGTGTTCGAGAAAAATTAATTGCTCACATCAGCTAAAAAAAAAAAATTGTACGAGTCGTTATATGCGCCATTCCTCTTTGATCAGTAAAAGAGCTCCGAGCGCTCTAAAAAGCCTGTGCTTTATTTAAGCAACAGAACTTATGACACGGAGAACAGTCAGACGCTTTCAATTCTGTAGAATTCCTTAATTGCTGTAGATAATGCTGTGTGCATACAGTTTTGAGTTTGTATTGTTTACTTGTGCTAGCACATATATGATTTGATGTGCTCTATTTTTCATGCCTCTTGATGGCCTTGTGACCTGTCAAAATGAGGTTGCACTAAGCTGTGTGTTCGATATCGCGTTTCACACTTGCTCTAAAAGCTGCCATCCACAATATGTCTGTCATAACATGCCAATACTCCGCAAAAAAAAGAAGAAAAAGTCGTCGGCTTTGGTTTGTATGTAAATTGATTGGCATCCGTGCAAACTTTGTTCTATGGCTGTATTATGTGCTATGTTTGTGACTCCTTTTTGATTGAATTATACCATGCAGAGATCCAATAAACAGTCCCCTACGTGAAAAGATGCCTTGTCTGAATGTGAGCGCCTGGAAAATGGTGTCCTGTCACCTGTGACGGGCGCTGCAAATTAAAGTAATAGCAACGCGAGAACGCGAGAACGGAAACCAAAATACCAGCGGGGGGCCGCCATCTTTGAAAGCAAAACAACAAAACAGAAGCATAAAAAGTGGTTTAGTCTGCGATATGTGGTGAGGGGCGCTGCATGCAAAAATACTCTCAACACCATGTCTCCCGATTACCACATTACTTCTAGGACGATCACATGACAGATAATTTTTTCTTCGATGCTAAGTGTCTCGGGAAGGCTGATCGCTTTTAATGTAAATACGATGAAACTGATAATGATAAAATGGCATCCCCTTTGAATGGTCACCCGAAGATTTCTTTCTAGAAAGATAAGCAAACAGCTTAAGAAGTGCTATTTTTTATTTCTTTTTTCATTCACACTTGATGTTGTGATATACAATGAATGCCTGGATTGTGAGTAGGATCTGGTTCCACATTTTGCGGATGCGGTTCGGATACGGATTCAAAGTATGCGGATGCGGATCGGATACGGATAATCAAACTGTTATCCGCGCACGGCGGACAGCAATTGTTCACTGAAACGAAAACTCATGCTCGGGATAATTGTGTCTTTGCACAGGTCAAGCTCCGTGATTGAAGACACTTTTCAGCAGACTCCTATCATGTCTACATACACGCTGGCCTGGTATTTGTTTCTGGCGCATGTTAAAAAAGCAGACGGAAAGGTAAGAGTTGTGCGGGACGTCGTGAATAATAATAATAATAATAAAAGTACAAAAATACTGTCGAAGAATTAGTTTAACGCTAATGCAGTTAGTGCGCAGGCGAGCTGGTGGATGTTAACCATTTTGTTCTTAGCCCGAGACTGAGGCAGGAAAAGAGGAAAGTTTCAAAGTAGAAGAAAAATGAACAGTCGAGGACACGTCTCTAATAGAGACGTGTCCTCGACTGTTCATTTTATGTATAAGTGCATATCATGTTCTCGTGTTTTTTTTTAATTAAGAAAATGTCACCGCGCTTACTGTTTTTTTTTAGGTCTAAACATATTTTCAACCTTGTCTTTCTTCGTACACTGCATCGATGGGCTCTATCATGTGCTTTTCTGGAAGCAGACGCCAGAGCTTTCTTAAGGCCGGTTCACACACACAACGGAGCGCTCAGTTAGCGTTTGATGAGCGCTATACTTCGTTTCAGCTTGGCTCCAGACGCAGCCGATGCTACAAGCGCGAGCTCCAGGGTTCCAGCGTCCCTGCCAAGCACGCGCGCTCGTGAAGTACAGGCACTGTTCAGGGCCACACGCTCGCGCTTGTAGCATCGGCTGCGTCTGTACCCAAGCTGAAACTAAGTATAGAAGCAGCGCTCATGTGGTACCGGCTTGCGCGTGACGTAGCGCTCGGTTAGCGCTTGAGAAGCGTTCCAGTAGGTGCCCAGTTTGCGTTTCTGGAGCGCTTCTGTATGCGCTCGGTTAGCGCTTCAGCAGCGCAGTGTAAGCGTTTTTGCACTTTTTGTGCCGTGCTTACTGCTGCGGAACAGTGCGTGCACGGCGATTCCGTTGTTGTTGTTTTTCTTTGGCATTGAAAGAAGAGGATGTAAAAGAGCTGCTTTTTAAGCAAAGGGTCGGGCAGATGATCCAGAGTCATGGACTCTGCGCGACTAATTGATTGGGTACGACCTCATCGCTTTCTATTCGATATGCGTGACCCTGGTCTCAAAGACACGCAGTTAAAAATAATCACCTTCAAAAAGCTCTGTGTCTCGGCCTTCAGCGTGAGAACAAGGTTCGCCGGATACCCGCCGGTATCTAGGTGCCGAAAGATTTCGCGCACCCAGAAGGCTTTTCTGGGCGTTACGCCGTCCTCACACATATGCACTAATTGCGTATGTAAAAGCATTTGTCGCCTTTCTCTTTCAGCGTCCCATATGTCCGCCATGGTACTGCTGATGCCCACCCAACCACAGGAACCGGAACTGCAGTGCACGCGCTAATCCGCAGCAATAACCGCCGTACAAGAAGCGCTAACAGGGCGCTACTCAAGCGCTAATAATGCGCTACTGAAGCGCTAACAAGGCACTACTGAAGCGCTTACAAGGCGCTACTAAAGCTCTATATTACACCTATGTCACGCGCGCTATATTACACCTATGTCACGCGCTAGGAAGCGGCACATGAGCGCTCTTTGGAGCGCTCACGTATATATAGTGCTAACTTAGCGTTTTGCTGCATCTGTGAACAGGCCTTTAATGTGGGAATCTGTAACAGCTTTATGGCAAGAGCTTGGCACACACGTATTTCCCTTTGATTGTGGTCTTTATTTTACACAGATAACCGTGTACGGGATTGACTTGGAGGATGACATTGTTTCAAAAGCGCTTTCTCTGACGAAAACATACCTAGGATATTTCGAGCGCTACTTTGGAATAAATTACACACTGCCGAAGCTCGGTAAGTCACGTTCCAACTCTTTCAGTTTTAACGTTTTACTCGGACTACAATTACCGGAGTGGTTTACGTACCATAATAGGTACTAGTTACTTTGTAATGACATTTATAAGGCGTAATCGTCCTTCGTTCAATGTTTCAGACATTATGTCAACGTGGTACTTGCCGTTTGCTGGGATGGAGAGTTGGGGCGCCATTCTCGTGAGAAAAGGCGATGTAATGAACGATGTGCGCGAAGGTGGAAAAATGCTTGCTCACGAAGTCATTCATCAGGTACGCACAGGTAGATCTCGAGTAAATCTTCCCGTGAAATACAATTTGATAGTAAGTGAAGGCCAAAGAAATGCAAGGCGCGGCTTTAATGTCTTAACGTTCCTTGAAAGTAAACATATTCGGCCGAAATCTGCCTGGTTGGGTGAAAGTTAAAAGTCCGAAAATGTAGCTCCAACCAATATTTGAAAAGGCGACCCGACGCTTCAAAATCAACTCGGTTTCTTCTTCAGGGGTGACTGAAGGCAAGCGGGACAGCAGTCACCTCTGAAGAAGAAACCGAGTTTATTTGAAGAGTTGGGTTGCATTTTCAAATATTGGTTGGAGTTACATTTTCGAACCTTAACGTTCCTTCCTTCGCGATTCGTTCTTGAGCGTCCTTATATCGCTTAGTGCCGCGATCTGATTGGCCGTGGAGCGATGATAAGATACTTGAAAACTCGCCATTCCTTGCGTTGCTTAAAGGGAAGCTGAAGTGGTTTTAAATATGAGAAAAAAAAGCCGATCTATTCACTCTAAGAGATGCCTGCGCGTCTACTTACCAGCAAAACACTCAGAGAGCCAATGTCTGCGATATACGAAATCAGCTCAGTGAATGATGAGGCGGAACATCTGTTTAGACCTCAAAATGAAGTGTGCGCTGTGGCATCACGCAATGCAAAGCGTGATGCTTGCATTGCGTAATGCCACAGCGCAGACTTCAGTTTCATGTCTAGACAGATGTTCCGCCTCATCATTCGCTGGGCTGATTTCGTAGATCGCAGAGATTGGCTCTTCGAGTGTTTTGCTGGTTAAGTAGACGCGCAGGAATTTCTTAGAGTGTAGTTAATTAGACCTCAATAATATTAATTGGGGTTGTGGGGATATTTATACCCGTGCAACACCGGCAACTCGAATGCCATTTACAATGAATGACGTTCGAACGATCGGCCAATGAGCGCGCGACACTCCAACCGTAGCGCATTCCACGCGCGAAAGATCGCGAGCCGATTCGTCGATCACACGAATGTCATTCGTTGTAATTGGAATCCGAGTTGCCCGTGAGGCACGGGTATTAGACAGAGTGTAGTTGGCCACCATTTCAAAGATGCGACGTGTCACTCGCTGTAGATGAGCAATTTAGCCAGTGCAGTACAACCACTAGCCTGGGGTCTTTAACGTGCCCCACGCAGTAGTGGTACACGACTGCAGGCCGGTACGATGCTCATCCAGATCGAAACGGGCAGGGGTGGGGATCGAACCCAGGATCTCTGGGTTCTGCAGCGCGAGCGTTCGCCATTAGACCTCAGCCATCACGAATATCGTATTCGTTTGGTAATTTTATGCGCGGAACCTGGAAAAGCGCCTTCAGAATACTGCTGATGTCACGCCCCTCCGAAGCAGAGGGAAAGGGGAGAGAGGAGGAAGCCAGTCAGCCGACGTCACATGAGGTCCGGCTGGGAGACCCCGCCGCAGCCGGCCGCGATTCCCTCGTAGGCTGCTCTACTGACTTTTCGAGCCGTCGTCGTACCGCCGCTGCATAGAGCTTGCTTTTGTCCGTTGACCGGTCGTGCTATTGACTCAATATCCTGACGTGTTAATTGTTCTCTTGTTTGTTCACGGGTTTGCGAAATTCTCGTGGCACCGAAGCAACTGACTCGCGCTGTTGCACGATGCCGTATTCATGTACGGCATCGTGCAGGAGGAGAGGCATATTCTCCTCTCCGTACCTTTCCCTCCTCCTCCTCAACAGCTGCGCTCTAATTGGGCGTTACAAGAAATTGCAAACATCTTTCTTTTTTTTTTTGTGAAAAGCAGAGATTGAGGTGGGTGCTAATGACGGTTTTCTTCACCTCTATTCAGTGGCTCGGAAACCTTGCCACGAATTTCTGGTGGTCCGCTATCTGGATACAGGAGGCCCCGACATACTACCTTTCTTCCTTGGTGTCCTCCAAGAAGCTTGGAACACAAGAGCCTGTAAGCACTCCTTTATGCGCATTTATTCATGATTTGTGTCCCTGAGGCGTGGCACCCATCATTGGGAACGTAAAGCGCTCATAGAGTTCGCTACTATGTTAACCCTCATGATGGGAAGAAACGCAAAAAAAACAAAAAAACCAGGACAAGGAAATGAGTGGAATGCAGGACAGGGCGTGTTTACGCTCCTCGCTTTGTGACTCGTCCTTCGCCGTTCTTATAAGCCGCAAGCTGGAAGCAGATAAGCAGATTTTTTCGTAGCTTCATGAAGGCGTTTTTTCTTTTTTTATTGCGCGTGCTTCTTTACGCTTTAACGAAGTGATAGCGATGGAGATGGCAAGAGCCTCACACATTTCAATTATTCGAGATGAGTTTGTTGATCGAGGGGGTGTCTAGTGATGGTGCACTGCTATACGGAGCGCAAGTTCGTCTGCTTATCGCAACCGGGTTGCGATGACGTCAAAACGCGGAACTCTTATTGGCTGCGTGATGAAAATAGTGGGTAGACCTCAAGGCATCTAGCGTTCAGGTTTACCCACTATCCTTTCAATCAAAGCCAATCAGAGCTCGGCGACGTTCTGACGTCACCGCGAGAAGCTGATGACTTGCTCTCCGAAGTGGTTGGACATCAGCGTGCGCCACCAATGGTGCAGCGAAGTGCGGAGCGTGTGTTTAGGTTAAGGGGGTAAGCAGACTGCGAACACTTTCTCTTCTCCTCTCCACTGCGCTGGAACGGGGGCTGTGTAGTGTTCTAGGAAATGCATATTAGCATACTTCGTTTCGCGATAATTTGGTGAACTGTGGTGATCATTTTAAAAAGGTTGCTGTATCCCGTTAGAGAACTGACAGTTTCGCTAATTTATTCTTCGTTAGAACCGCGATTGAGTGGAACGTGCAATCTCCGGAAGAGATTGCACGTCAATTGATAATAGTTACCTATTCCTCTTTCTACTTGTCATGGTGTATACTAACCCCCTCCTAAAACAATGTCCACAGGGCGACGTAGAGATTCTGTAAATAATAGCAAAGGACGTGACAACACTCTATGGTCGAGGCCATGGCTCCTCCACGGAGGCCTCGTCCAACACCTCTACAGATAACAAAGCCGTAGTGCTGACAGAGATGTCGTCATCGGCGAAGGTGAACGCTGGTCACAGATTGGACACGACGATAGCGTCAACGTTCGGCTCAAACTTGACTCTAGGACGAGCAATGAGGCAGCGTTTGTTTCCCGTGATGATTTAAACCTGTGACTGTAATTTGAGAAACGGAAACTCGTGAAGTACGAAGAAAAAAGGACAGACAACGTCTCAAACTCAACTAAAATCTTTATTTCCTCTACGCCTTATATAAACCTCCCCCGAACGTCGCCACCCCCACAACGGTTGATCATCGAACTACAAGCAATACAACAGAATCACAATACACCGAACCGCAAACAATACATAAAAAAGAAGCGTGCCTTTCGTTTTCAACTTCACCCAGTACACGGCGTCCAATGCAAACAGAAACACAAGGTCGTCACCACCGCACCCGGAAAGGACTTCGACGCGGACAATGCAACACAAGCACTCGGAAGCACACAATGACCGTTTCTAACTCCCCCCCCCCCCGCCCTTTCCCATGAACTGAGCCATGAATCGCAAACAGTCGCCAACAATGCCCCCATTATGATCCCGAACCCAACAAGGCAAGAACTCTGCGAAGCAACCCCCGCCCCTCCTAAGTTGAACCCACACTAGGTATTTACAGTCGAAGAAACTTTTTGGACTCACTTCCAAGTTGCAATGACGCTTGGCTAATGCATTTTCCCGATGTTTTTATGCGTGCAGTTTCTCGCACAACACGTCTCATCTCCTCACGCTCTTTGCGTACGATTTCTGTCTCTGACCAGTTCGCTGTACATGCATTGCATTCCTGGAGATGCCTCGCTAGTTCAGAGTTCGAGCGTTAATCCGCACATTCCGTTTATGCTCTGTCAACCAATTGTTAATGCACCTTGCAGTTTGACAAACATATTTAAAGCCGCATTTCAAGGGAATTTCGTACACTACTCCACTCGCACATGGAAGAGGGGTCTAGGCCAACTCGTTGAAAGCCAACCCCCTGGCCCACCCGTTAACGCCATTCGCGGCGACAGTCTGCGGCGGCTCATTACAAAATAAGTAATAAAGGAATGTAACAAAGGAACGATCCCGAGATGACACATTTTTCAACTTGTCTAACGGTTCTCTCCTCTCTTTGCCCTCTTGTAATTTTTCTTTCAATCTTGTACCTAGACAAAGGCGCTGTCCCTAGTCCAAGCACAAATAAAAATTTAGGGCAAAAGATAAAAAGGAACCACGATTTCTTTACCTTGGACCGTCATTCAACCCATTCGACGAATCACCCTTCGACCGACTTCCTCTTTTGAAAAGTTGCCCTTCGACGAATTGCCCTAATTCGAATTACCCTATTCGACGAATGGGCCATCGACGAGTTGGCTTTCGACGAGATGTCCGGATCCCATGGAACAGATCTGTCGCGATGAATTTGTTTACATTTTTTTGTCCTGCCTCAAAATGAGACAGTTTAGCTAATTTGAAATCACATGTGAAAACAGTGTTAACCCCAAATCTCTCTGCACAAGCCTTCAAGTTAAGCGAAATGGCGTGAAAATATGGGGTGGCAGCCCGTTGGTTCTTGAAACTCCGCTTATCGTGCTTATCTTTGATCTGCAGAGCAAGCTGTCATTTCTTGAAGGCCTCTTGATAGCCGGCCCTCTCAAGTCTTCCCCATTCCCCATCTGTGTCCGGCGTCGGCCTTCGCTGGTGACGCCAAAATGGCAGCACGACGGCATTGTCTTCTAGGCAGTGTTGCCCCGTCACGCTGCCTTGACGTGGTGTCACGTGCGATCGCTCCGACGTTCGTAATTGTGGCGCAGAGGCCGTACCCTCCATAGTTCGCCAAGTTCTCGTGAAACGCAGATTTTAGTAGGCGCGGAGACATTTCACGATCAGATTGCATGCGCGGCGTCATTTCAGACAGACTGATGCAATGCCACCAAAGAAGAGGTCCAAAGAGACGTCCTTTACACACTAGCAATAGACCGATCTCACTAAGCGTTCCAGGGATGAGTGACGCCGCTATAACGCCACATTCACACTGGACACTTTACCGCATCCACAAAGCGGTTGCGAAAGCGGTTGCTTAAATATGCAATACAAATTCACGCGCAGTTGATGATGAAAACGAGCGGATTCGGCTCGCGGTTGCCATTCGAACGCCATTGTGAATGCAGCCTGAAGGCTGGTTCACACAGCCCCGATTCCTTACGTTACGTAAGCTTACGTACAAGCCACCGGGATATCTGTGCTTCATATCAAGCGTGGCTAGAAGATTCAAGGAGGTATTCCTGGCACGCGACATTCGAGACACGAATGTTTCGGGGACTTAGACGTAACGGAAGGAAACGGTGCTGTGTGAACGAGCCTTATGTCTGAAGTTCATAGGAGGCAGGCGCTAGTTCACGAGACTGCTCGTGCCGCTTCGTGCTCTGCCCGCGCCATCCCTCAGCGGGGTTATCCCTCGTTCAGAAAGACTACAGTTCCCATGATGCATGGCGCCAGCGGTGGAGTAATGAAACAGGCTGGCCTTGAGATCGGCCTATACCTTTTCCATGTGTCACATTGCTTATCATTACGATAGAAAGTACTGCTCGCTAAAAACGCCATCAGGATATTTTGCACCTTTATTAAATTACGCGGAATTTTTAAACGCGCAACCTTTTTAACAATGCTAATTAAAACGAACGCAAATGCAATTTTAAGTACAAATTATCACCTCGCAGCGTTTTTAGAATCCTCCAGCAATATTTGGTTTTGTTAATGCCGAGGATATTGAACTCTACTTGGGAATAAATCCCGCTCTAAATACACATATGCAGGCTTATCAGTAAAGTTTTGCAGTGCTGACCGTACAAATGGTTGTGCGACTTATAGTAGAAAATACCGTAGTCTCAAAGTCAGTCAGTTGGTTGTATTCAGTAAGCATCACAATGTATTAACATTTTTTTTAATACCAGCGAAAAGCTGACTTTAGATATGGAGTTGAACAGTGCAGAGATGGTGGAAAATGTGCGACCAACGGTCATTCCTGAAAAGAACAACTTCAGCTCCTGGGATATGCTCACCTTCGCTCAGGATATCAGGGTAAGTCGTCACGAATCTTGAAACTGAATGGCGATACATGATTAGATCAACGCGCGAAAGTAACAATAGTCATGGATAAAAACGTGCGGTAAGGAGTGAGCAACGTTACTGAAACACTCAGTTGGAAAACTCACCCTTGAAACACGGACCGCTCGCGTCCACCGGGACCAAACTAAATACGATAACAGCGCCGTTGTTCAGCGACGGGTCAAACATGAAAATTGATTTATATAGCTACAGCGAAATGGCACTGCGAGATGGCGCCACCAGCGCTTGCGCGCCTAAACCTGAACCCGAGTCAGAGTACCGAAACAAGAAGGCTTGTTGGAGCCAAGATGACAGCTTAATGTTTTGTTACTGTGGTCATTAAAAACGTTTAAAAAGCTTTTTTTTTTGTTTTTCGCGTGACAACAAACAGAAATGTTTTTTATACGAACTTTTATTGGAGATTAGTACAAGCTTTAGAGAGTACAATCTTTGGAGCTTAGTGCAATTTTTAGTTTACGAGATTATGCGGCACAATTAGTGTGGGTTTTATACAATCATGTCTCACCGGTGAATTTAGGTAGCGCGTCCCGACCTGGGGGCGTCCTAACTTCGGTTGTAATTCGCGGCGCGTCCGCTTGAGAGGCGGGGTTAGCAAAAATGGCCGACTAAAGCCAAAATAGAACAGTCACTATCGAATGCGATGCTCCCGAACCAATAGGGCGTATTCACTGGCCGCCATATTTGAGGTCACTGTTTAGAGCGCATGCTCAGAACGAGCTCACATTAATAGGCTGCCAAGACCGGCAATCTTGATGGTGCGAGGTGCACGTTGCAAAATAACTGTGGAAGCTATAGTCGGCTACAAGTCAAGAAGGTAGGAGAAGCTCCTCCCACAAGCGTGGTGCGCCGGTTTCAAATCCCTCCGCAATCCAAAGAAGAGTTCACTGGAAACGCTCCTTGTTCCGCTTCAATGGATAGATAATGGCCACAGAGTGGTGCCAACTTGTCTCCGACCCCCACTTTTTAAGAAAGCGACCTTTGTATTCATCATGGGAGGGGACCGAGCCCATGAAAGCAGCCTTTGTATCCATCGAGGAGGAAGCTAATCCCCGAAAGTCGTCTTTGTTTCGAACGGAGGGGGAAGACTCTAATCTCCCTCTCGTGGCTTCCACAATGCTAAGTCAAAGTCGAAAGATAAAGCAAATATGTACAGAAAGCCAAGACCCTCCTCGCGCGTTGGCCGCAACGTCACGGAAACGATGGGACGCTATTGGATGCGGAGGTGGCGGAGGGATATATGATTCCCTTTGAGGGGCATTTGCCGCTACCTTCTTGACTTGTAACCGACTATAGCCATCAGCACCTTCTCAGCGTTAGCGCACACAGATATGGCCGCCAGTGAATACTCCCTATGAAAGCAGCCGTGCGGTTGCCCGAGTGGTGGCTGTGGGAGAAATGGCGGCGTTGCGATAGCCATTAGTTCGGTTCTCGAGTATGGATCGGTGCCACTTTGTCAGGGCAGGCTCTATGGCAGTTTCCCAGCGGAGTTGCTCTAGTAACGTTGGGAGTGATTCAATCGGCAAGGACGCGCTGGGTTCCTTAGCCTTTACCCTCAGGTATCTCAAGTCTTCGGCCTAGTATCTTGGAGAGCTAGAGTGAGACTGACTTAGCTCGGTCATTGTGACATCCTTGTCTATAATACCTGGTGTAAGTATAATGTAAACACGTATTTTCTAGAAGTACGGAGAAGCTGTGACGTGCAACACGGAACATTTCATATTTTGCCTTCTCACCAACATGACGAGAAGATTGAACTATAGGGTGCGCTCTGACCCGTTTGTTGTTAATGTCCATATATTTGTTGTCCCCACACCTTAGTGTTTACCTCACACAAGGCCTGTGGAGTTGCCTCTTTACGTCATATCCTTCAATCGAGCGTGGGGCACAGTGTAACTTAAAAACTAACAGTGGCTTAGCTCGGCTACGCCAGGATATACGTAGCGTAAGCTTGGGTTCAGCTGGTTATTTTTAGCTTTCCTGGTTGTCTAGGATTGGCTTGATTATCATGCTTACTGCTGCTTCAGTGACACACGTATACGCATTATGTGACTACTTCGGGATCCGATGAGTTAAGGCCACGGTCCCACTGAATGTGGCAGTTTAGGTACTTTTTTGGCAGGTCATTACGCATCTCCTTTTAAATACTGTTTTGTGGGATTGATGTCATTCGAAAGACAATGCAATCCTCTTTCATTTGATATTATGTATGTATTGGTTTATACTGTTCATGTGCATTTGTAGTGTCGCGAATATGATGGCTCGGACCCTCACTTGCTCCGCTGGTTCATATTTTATGAACGATTCATTAAAAATAACACGGTTCCAATAGAGCAGTTTTGTTAAGATGATGTCGGGGCAGAATGTAACGATATACTTTTTTGGTATTTGCACTACTTTGTTTTGTTCATCTCTCCGAATATTGCCCCAAAAATTGACATCTTTCAGCACGAATATGTTTTTAATTAAAAAAGCTAGGCCAATGAAATTAGCTACAGATGTAGTGCTTATAATTGGTAATATGCAAAAAAATTTAATGTTGTGTAAAATTTTTTGTTTACATATTCTATATCAAACGTAGCACTTTTTTGTGCTTCGAATCATGGTACTTCAAAGGCCGCTGAGGAAATAATTAAACTATGATAAAACTTTTTATAACATTTAGAACTACAATAGTTGCCCAAGGGGTGGACGATGGCTTTTTTTATTTTTAAAGTCATAACGCTCCAGGAGCCCTTCAAACTTGCCTGTTTTTGACGCATATCTTTTTTGGACATCAAACAAATTTATTGGCATCTAATAACATTTATTGTTTTGGATAGATATACATTGCGATGTATTAGATTTTCACAATGATCTTGCTATGGTTTCTTGATAGGTGTAGAGCTTAGCTAATTTTAAAAACGTTTTAAAACTGTTTGGGTATTTTGTTGCGCTACCTGGCGGATGGCAGACAAAACTGCTGATTTCTAATGTTCAAAAAGCTATCCAGGGTGGCGTTGGCGTCTGTATCATCATCAATCGCCGTGTCTTTTTACTTTTACCTTCACATTTGGAAAATATATTGGAAGATTTACTATCGATAAATGAAAGGTTTAAGTACTGGGTCAGGTTAATAAATCTAAGACAAATAATTACACAAGCGTAGCGTGATATAATGTGTTCATTATTCGATATGATTGAAATCAATAAATAATAAAGACGAAGAGGAAACGAATACACCCGAGTTCATTTCATTACTAGAGTCACTAAATGAGCTGCGCCTAAAGTATCGGCACTCCGTTCCCCAAAATTGTTTTGGGCGCCGCCATTTCGGGTCTTGTGCAGAGCAAACGCAACTGCCGATCGCCATGATCCAAAAGTGCGACTTCCTCAGCATTAGATACGGTGCTAGGAAGCTGATGCAATATTGCTATGCTCTGTCGCAAATTGTTTAAACATTTGTGGAGGACAGAAAAGCGTTTCCTGTGATTTTAGATAAAGTTTCAGATAACTGGCGACCATGATTTTAAGCCACAATATGGCCAAGTGTCGTTACTCTGAAGCGTAGCTAATTTACCGGCACTAGCGGGAACAATGAGGAAGAGGCAGGTGTCAAAAGGTAGTGGCTTGTGAAATCCACGGGGCTTACGTCATGGCCCCTCCAGGTATTACAAGCTACTTGAACAAGGGCATGAATAGTGTCATTAAATAAGCTACGCTTCAGAGTAGCGACACTTGGCCATATTGTGTGACCAAGTGTCGCTACTCTGGTCACACAATATGGCTATATTGTGACGTAGCACAGTCAGCGCTCGTGGCGCTGACTGTGCTACGGCGACATTTTGTTTCCGGCGATTTCTTTGTATTTTCTCTGTGAGCGCGTGCTGTCGGCATTGGGTACTACAAAGGGTGGCATCACCCTAAACAGAGGGCCATTGAGGCACGCTAGTCGCACCATTCGGTGGAAGTGCGCCGGACGGGCATGAACCGCCAAACGAACGAAATTATTCAAAGCGCATTTGACGGTTGCTAATGGCCATAATATTTGTTATGTGTTTGCTTTCTTCCTCACTGAGTATGCCGAGGTAATTTTAGTCACACCGCTCAGGCACAGATCTTGGGCGTCAGTGAAAGGTCGTCCAAAAAGGCTTAGCGAGGAGTAGGGGACGCTTGTTTGAGCCTCTGTCGTAGCTAGCCGATCTCAGTGTTTGCGAAAACTTAATCTTATATCAGCATAAAATTTGAGTGGGAGATATGTGATGACACGAGGAAGACATCATAGTAACTTTTGTGCAGTAGTGAGGTCGAATTTATTGCGTTTCCTTAAAAGTTAATGCGACAACGCTGGCTCCAGCTTTGATACTCGTGTGAGGATGCGGCTTGCTTTTTGCCCAATGAAGTAACAAGAAGCGGACGTTTGGCAAACAAAATACGTGTAGAGGCTCAAGGTGACCAAATTTCAGTTATAGTTAACTGGTACTAGACGGGATTAATGACATGAGCTCAAAGATGCACTCGTGGGGTAAGGTGACTAAACCACGTCTTACTACGTTTGCATAAGTACGCACAATATCCGGTGTTTCGGGAACCAAGGAAAATGCCCCGGTCTTCGTTTTTGTATCGCTCGAGAATGAGTGTATTGTAAATTCGTGAAGAGTCAGATAGTCGAAAACGCAAGCAGCGCGTTCGGTCCCGGCGTGATAGGATGAGATGAAGCTGCTCAGTCGAAACCGAAACTGAGTGGCCAACTAGTTCCCAGAGTGCACTGCGTGGTATTTCGCCGCGATGGGGCGCGTCGGTTTTGGAAGAAGTAGAGTGCCTTCATACATACGCGCGCTTTTGCTTGAGTGGTGACATCTCAGCCATTTTGACGCCCAATCGTTTTTCTACGCATTTTGAAGTTCGCGCAATCCGGTGTCACTCAGCTCGAGCGCGTAGCTTTGACTAATGCATAGACGCCATTGTATCGCCCAAGTCACGCACCGAGTGCGCGAGAGCGTCACGCGCTGGCACATTCAGTGCAACAATGGATGTCTTCACCCTGAGACAGACAGACATGTAGGCACCCTAGGAAGAAGTCTATTGAGCAACAGAAGACCGACGAAGCACGTCGCCAGAGCCAACGCTGCCCCGTCACTTACGAACAAGTCCTGGAAAAAAAGAAGAAAGAAGCCGAAGTCGCAGCCACCAAGGCCAAATCAACAAACGGTGAAGCAGCTGTGGCCGCACCACAGCAAGATCGACAACAGTACCCGCCGCAGAACGTGTCGCCGACGCAACCTAACCCGCGAGACTCAGGCAGCCTTCCCGGCACGACCCCAAGCGGCGATGATCTCCTACAACTCGTAGAGAACAGAATACAACAGTGGCAACAACAGCTGCAGCAACAACTTCAGCAACAGCAACAAGTCATGATGCAGCAGATGCAGCAACAACTACAGATTATGTTTACCCAGCATGGGATAGGGACGGCGGTCCCGGCCCAATAAACCAATTATGAGCCAACACCAAAGACGAAACAAGAACGAGAAGACGTTTACCGCCCTTCAATGGAATTGCCGGGGACTGCGCGGCAAAAAGTGCGAACTCAAGCTACGATTACACGAACGAAAGATTCCTGTAGACGCTATTATGCTTCAGGAAACCCACGAGGCCGAGATCAAACTGACCGGCTACATCAAGTACGACCAACCGAGCGTGACGCTTACCGTTAAAGGCAAGACCAGAGTGCAACCGCAAGTCGCTATTTTGGTTCGCAAAGACCTACCCCAACAGCAAGTGGACACGCGAGAATGGTGCACCGACTCGCAAGAGGTAGTGGCCGTCCTGGTGGAGAGCGAGTGCGACGGCCCGATCCTGGTGGTGTCAGTGTACTACCGGCCTAGGACTTCGACAGCAAGGAAAACAAGAGCGGAGATTGACCACGGCTGGGTGGAGAAGCTGGTACGAGAGTACGGTAAGAAGAGGAAGCACGCGATTCTCGTCGGAGGGGACTTTAATGCCGAACACGAAGAATGGGGCTACGCGAAATCGTCAGCAAGAGGTGCCGAGCTGCTGCGCAGGGCCACCGATATGGGACTCGTCCTGATCAATGAACCGGGCACCAAGACGCGGACCGCGCCCAGTATCAACCAACAAGACACCACGCCTGATCTAACTTGGGCCGACCCTCATACTGCAAGGAAGACCGAATGGAGAGTTTTTGAGGACGCGTGGAGCAGCGACCACCACCCTATTGAGACGTGTATCGTCGGCAGGGCAAAGCGACACAGGAAGCATAGGACGGCAAAGACTACAGTGTGGGACGACTTTCGCACCATTCTCGAAGAATCCACGGGCACAAAATTAGATGACCTGACGAAATTGATTAAGGACGCGGCCAAGGCTGCAACAGTCGAGACCCTAATCGAAAAAGAAGCGCCCATCCCGGACACCAGATTACTTTCCCTATGGCGCAAGAGAACCAACCACCTGAGACGCTACCGTCGCACCCGCAAACGACGAGATATTCGCAAGGCCAACAGGTACGCAAAGGAGGCCCAGCGACACGCCAACAGGCTGTGCAGGGATGACTGGATCAAATCTTGCGAAGGGTTCAACGAACGGACGTCACTCAGACGCATGTGGGCTGTCTGTAACGCGATGCTGGGCAAGAGCAAGGGCGGCAACACAGCACCGAACATGGCCCTGGCGCAAGGCAAGGATATCACACAAACACTGGACGAGATCGGAGATGTCTTCTTCCCGCAGCCGGCCACCAGCCCGGACCCCAAAATTTATGAACCCGAAGAATCGAAAGCCGAAGAGTACGAAGCGGATTTTACTATGTGGGAAATGGAGGCAGCCATCGAGAAGGGCAACGAGCGGAGCGCGGCGGGCCCCGACGGGATTACCAACTCCATGCTCAAGAACCTCCCGGAGGTGGCCAAACGAAACCTGCTAAAATCGATCAACGACGCCTGGCACGAGGGAAACATACCGGACAAGTGGAAACTGTCATGGGTGTGCCCCATACCCAAACCAGGGAAGAAGCCGGACTGCGCGAGCAACGTGCGCCCAATTTCGCTCACATCTGTTCTCAGCAAACTGATGGAGCGTATGGTGCTCGCGCGCATCGACTGGATAATTGAGCATAAAAGAGAAGTGTTGCATCCCGCCCAGACGGGGTTCCGCAAGAACCTAGGTACGCAGGACAGCCTAGTCCTCATTCGCGAGTACTTAGTGAACCGGCCAACGCATTGCCACCGACAACTCCTGGTAGCAGTGGACATTAAAAAAGCTTTCGACACCCTACCTCACGCGACGGTTATTGACACGGCCCGGAAACTAGGCGTGCGGGGCAGACCCCTGAACTTCATCAAGGCCTTCCTGAGCGGACGAAAATACCTGGTCAAGACCGGCAAGCACTGCAGCAGCGAAGAGAAGACGAATGAAATAGGCGTGCCACAAGGAGCAGTGCTTTCACCGGTGCTCTTCAACCTGGCGATGGCGCCGCTCCTATGGCGGCTCGCCGTCATTCCGGACTTGGCATTCACAGTCTACGCGGACGACATCACGGCGTGGACTATGGGGAGTAACAACGCGCCCCCTCCCGAGACAACGATCCAAAGGGCCCTTGACGTGGTGAGCGACTTCCTGAAGGAGGTCGGTCTACGCCCGTCACCCGAAAAGACACGATACTTAGCCTTTGGCAAGGGCTGGGAAAACGTCGACGCGGACCTGCGCTTTGACGGTCAGAAGATCGACAAAGTGGCCGAGCACTCCATTCTAGGGGTGAACGTCCACTCGGGCGGCAACCCAACCGCCTGGATCGAACGTATGCGAAGCACGTGGAAGAAAGGACTTTCAATCGTCCGACGCTTAGCGACACGGGCCGGGGGCCTCGGAGAAAGATTAGCGAGGACCGTGGTCCAAGCCGCCCTTATATCCAAGATCTCGTACGGCCTCCGTTTCTACAAACTCAACACCGCTCAACGGGCCAAACTGGAAACACTGATTAACGACGCAAGACGCTGCATCTCGGGCTTGCCGAAGTGTACGCGCCTGGACCTACTGCACGAGGCAGTCCCGATGCTCTCCCTTGAAGAGATCGAGCGGAATCAGGAGCGAACGTATGGTGCCAAACTGGCGCACACCCGACAGGGCAGGGCCCTATCAGAACTCATGCCCCCGTGGAGCTCTCTGTGCGCGCAGACCGCTCAATCACGAATACCAGATCCCATCCCACCATGGCAGAAGACGACGGTCACACCGGCCTGTCCAATCCCGAGAAGTATGAATTCAACGACCAACGCCGGTAGAAGACGCAAGTTTGCCCGGCGGCACGAAAAGAGCGGAGGCGGCGGCGACGACGAACTTCGAGTATACGTCGACGCCGCGTTCAAGGATGGAGTGGCGACCACAGCGGCGTGGCATTACGAACACGTGACCAAGAGCAAGGAACTGCAACACTGTGGATCCGCGCAGGAAGCCGAAGTAAATGCCGTACTCGAAGCCATCAAGGACGCGGCAGTGTCATCAAGCGATGCATTTCACAAATTGCGCGTCTTCACGGACTCCCAGGCAACCGTGAGGGCACTTAGGACGCAAGTCAAGGCACACGCCGCAGTCGGAGATATCTTCCGGCTAGCGCATGAACTGGAACGACGCGACCCGAACCCGCTCTCCATAAGCGTAGAGTGGATTCCTGGTCACGCGGGCATTGACGGTAACGAGAAGGCGCACCGGGCGGCGATCGAAGAGCTTAATCGTATCGACCTTCAACGCCAGGACCCGGTCGCGGCCCCCTCTGTGCAACCGCCATCGTCCGCTTTCAACTTATACGACCCCGAGGGCACCGTCCTCAACATTAAACTGGCGATGAAAAAAGAAGTAAAGATGAAGCTAAATGCCAGAGGCGAGCTCCCTGAAGTGAGCATTCCTTCGGGTTTCTTTCGACGGCATGAGACGGTCAAGCTGCGAAGACTCAGAGCCCACGCCGCCATCACGCCGGCCCGCACCCAGAGATGGGAGCGGGCGGCCCGCGAGAGGAAGAACACCGTTGACGGCGCTTCGATTGCAATAGACCACGACTACAGCTTGTTATCAAGAAAGCTGCGACGAGAAGAGGAAGCCTGCTCCAAGGGCTGCATCTACTGCAGAAATCGCGACGTAGAGTGCGACGAGCATCACCTCGTATGGGACTGCCCAAACTTCGATGAGGAGAGAACAAAAGCCCTGGACGCGCTAGACCAACAACTCCGCCCCACCTCCTTCGAAGCCTGGTGTCGACCTGAGGGAGAAAGGGACAAGCGCGTCGCGGTCTTGTCCGGCCTGCTCAGTTACCTGAGCGAGACCGGGCTGGACATGCACATATAAGGGGGTCGTTCCCCCACGGCGGGACCACAGCTGTACCGGAGTTATGTAAATCGCCAATGTCCCGCCTAACCAACTATCTCTAAACTTGCCAATAAGTTGACTCCTCCATTCACCAGTGTCAATAAACGTCTTTTCACTCACTCACTTTTCCCGAAACCAGTCGTCAGACAATGCGAGGCTTGACCCACTTCGTCTTTTGCGCTGATCTGGGCATGTCCCCTGTGCATGCTGCATTCGTCATGCAGGCCGGAGTGGTAACAAGGGACCCTCCTCGCGCCACTGTCCGATGTCGTCCTCATGTTGCATTATCATCATCATCAACGCAAACAATCGCTCAATGGCCACCCACGCCGACGCTAGCACTCGCCTATACCGGTGCCGCATCGTTTCCTGCCCCCGCTGCATATTTGTTTGTAGCGATACGGTGCGCACTTGCTGCATACCGCAGTGCCCGAAGCTTGCCTTTGAATTAGGTATAAGTTTTCATCGGTTTCCTGTCGGCCGAAAGCTTCGATCGTCGGCTCTGGGGAAACGCTGCACTCGATGACATGATCTCAAGTGAGCACGTTCTCTCCTTCAATGAGCCACCGCTTGCCTTCGCCGACGTGGTCCAGGATTGTCGCGAGAGACAGGGTAGCTGAAAAGTGAAATGCGTGTTTCGTGAATCAATAAAAAAACACGGACGCCGCGCCGGCTACGCACGATCCAGCCTGCACGCGGGCACGACGCGGCTGGTCCGGCACGCCTGCGCGTGACCACACATGTGCCAGTTTTGCCTTTCAAGAGTACTTCGGTGACCGTATCGAAAGAGGAGAATAGGTTAGTTCTATCTACAGGGTGTTCTCGAGCAGTGTCCGAGCGTAAAATGAACCGCATAAATCAGCCAATAATAGTCAGCGCAATGGAACTCTTCACAAAGATGTCTTTAGGTGCTGCATTTATCATACTCAAATTTTGTGACTATAGGTTTCCAGAAACCAAAACGAGAAAGAAAAAAACACTATACGTACTGGGTAAAAACGTTAACAAGCAGTCTGCTTGATGCTGCCACTCGGCGGCGTAGACTCCTTTTTCCGGGGGGGGGGGGGGGGGGGGGCAGGCTGAGAAGTTCTCCGGGGGGGGGGGCGGGTGCTGCGCGTTACTTTTTGCCCAGAACTGGAGATTGAAGTTAACAAAAGCACGCTGGGATTCCATTTCCCATGTATTCTCGTCAATAAAGGCAACGTGGGCCTCATTTTGTTTACATGCCACTACTACAAGCTTGTTACATGGCACGTAAACAGCGTCTCGGTAAGAATCATGGCCCAGGCTCCGGAGGGGTCTCCGCCGCCCCCCCCCCATTCCGGATATTACAAGGCGGGGCACGAACCCCGATGCACCCCCCCCCCCCGAAGTCTACGCCTATGCTGCCACTCATAGATAGCGCCACCATCGGCAAGGCACTCAAGCATCGCCCATACGTTTCAAGCGGATAACCGCTTCCAACGCCTCCTTGTGGCAGCTGCATCTGTAAGTAGCAGCATCAAGCAGTTTGTGTGTTTACATTTTTTTTACCCGTGCATAAAGATAAAGCGTTTTTTTTAATGGGAAAGTCTTATTTGTTCTATTACGCGATATAGCAGCGGCGTTGTGCCCGAAAGATGGTCACACCAATATGTCATCAAGCATGCGCCGCTCAAGGTCAAACCGGATGCGCCTCAGAAATAAAACACAAAGAAAAGTACAGTAACGCAGATGCTTCGTCATGGAAGCCGTGAAGCCGGCGATGGCGCCGCGCCTGCGCAGTGGGGGAGCGTGATGTCACAGCTGGAGCGCCACGTGAAAAAGAGCGACATGCGCGCTGCTTCTGGGAATGCGCTTCGTGTAGGATTGCTTTCAGATTCCTACACGTAATCAGTCTTAAGTGTCTTCGGCGTGTTTTTTTTCTTGGTTTGAGTTCTGGAAACCTATGCACACGAAATTTGAGTATGGTAAATGAACCATTTAAAGACACCTTTGTGAAGAGTTATTTTGAGCTCACTTTATTGGCCGATTTATGTGGTTCATTTTACGCTCGGGCATCACTCGATAACACCTTCTGGATGCGTTAAGCAAAAAAAAAGAATAGTGTTACATATCTTTTACGACTCTTGCGTCGTCCTCGTTGGTCATTAGAG
This sequence comes from Ixodes ricinus, assembly GCA_037355805.1. Classification (NCBI taxonomy): domain Eukaryota; kingdom Metazoa; phylum Arthropoda; class Arachnida; order Ixodida; family Ixodidae; genus Ixodes; species Ixodes ricinus. The sequence continues at coordinate 54,167 of JAZHYW010025700.1, read as the reverse complement.
CGAATGCTCTAATGACCAACGTTAATGGATCAAGCTCAGTTTCACAGCTCCGCCTGCGACGTAGGCTCAGTGGCGGTCACGAGAACTAGCAGCGCTGCAGCCGAGTTTTGCTTCCGGATTGTCTAGCCCGCCAAGTTTGAATAGCAATACTTGAGCTTGGACGAGTTGCTGATTCATACTAACACTTCACAGCGCAAGGAAACAGACGCACACAAAAATAAATTTCAAACACTCAAAGAAAGAACACTCACAATGCGCTGATTATGATCTCTGTTCAGTTCAGAAAGCGTTATTGGCCTTTTGGGGAGGGAGTGTTGTATTGTGGTGTATTACACTTCATCTTCATCATCTTTTTATTTTTGCTATATACACATGGAAATAAAAAAAGGAAAAAAAGAAGAAAAAAAATCGAAGCTCTCAACGCGGTGGTAGTAGACGACGCGCGAGACGAGGGAAGGAAGATCCGACTGCAGCGCCGCTAGTTCTCGTGACCGCCACCTAGGCCACTCGCCTCTGCAGGCGAGAATAGACCATTTGCTATATTACCCAAGCATCAAGGAGAATACAGGGATTGGTGTTCCACGCGCCGCTCGTGCTGGCGTCAGCAGTAGTATGTTTTCTAAAGCAAATACCTAAAACAAATGGCATCTTGCACGCGTGTTCGTCAACACTTTATTTTCGTTATTTACTTCGAATATTTTATACGGGGAAGGCGTGCGCGTGTGGCGCGTGGAACACCAATCCCTGCATTCTCCTTGATGCTTGGGTGATACCACTGGGTAATACAGCAAATGGTCTATAGGGAGCTGCGAAACTGAGCTTGCTCCAGTAACGTTGCCAATGACGGCGGTCGGAGGGTTTGTTTGCCACACAGCGTTAGTTCCAAAGGTGGCCGCTATGGAGCGCCACTTCTCGACCTGCTCCTCAACAGTCACTGATAAACACGCAGGGTGTGGCGTATTACGCTCACGCTTCTTGCTCGCTGGTTGGTTCATCAGCCTTCTTCCATAAGGAGAAACCTTGAGACCAGGAACAGAAGGGACAAGGACAGCACCGTCGTATAACCAACACAGCTATTATTCAATTAAGGTCAAGTTTTTCCATTGTCCTCTAAAACACCTCCCCACATCATCTGCAGTTCTACATCGTGAAAGTCTTAAGCAGTCACCCACAGATTTAAACGCAGTCTCAAAAGTTTCGTGCACACCATCAATTATAAATGGTAAAACCATGACTCCCAGAAGGACGGTGTGGGAAGCTTCAGTACAAAAAGAGAAGGCAAACACCACACTATCACAGGACATAGAGGGACTAGAAAGACAAAAGCTCTGGTGTCTTGGACTGACAAAAAGAAGAGGAAGATGTCGAGCACCCACAAATACTATACTCTGTTGCACCTTACGTTGTACCGCAGCGAAGGCTAGAAGCGCGAGCTCATAGCGTTGGGAGCTGCTCTTAATGCCACGAGAACTTGTGCCACCGAGATGTACCCCAGAGCAAGAAGCTCGCGCTTGTAACCTTTCCTGCGGTACAACCTAAGGTGAAACAGACTATACAAATATAAAATCAATGAGACAAAAAGTCGATGGGAATGAAGACACTTAAGACTGCTTACGTGTAGGAATTCAAAAGCATTCCTACACGCAACGCATTACTACAAAAACCGATCCACGTCTTCCTTTTTCACATGGCGCTCCGGCGGTGACATCCTGCTCCGCATTGCCCAGGCGCGGCGCCCCCGCCGGCTCCATGGCTTCCGTGATAAAGCATCTGCGTTGATGTGCTTTTATTTGTGTTTTATTTCTGAGGTGCGCGCTTGATGACGTAATATTGTGACCATCTTTCGGACACAACGTCTCCGCTTTTTTCGCTTAATGGGACGAGTAATACTTTCGCCTTTAAATTATACCCTGTAATTCAGGGACACTGCTTTTGATGAAAACAGTCGCAATCCCAGATTCAAAAATATTTACTGGTGTGGCTCTTTAAGCTGCAAGCGACTATAGCTCTGTTCCACCCACTGATCTCTACTATAGGGGATCAGTGAGTGGAGATCAGTGCTTCCACCTTGTGTTGTACCGCAAGAAAGGCTACAAGCGCGAGGTCTCTTGCTCTATGGCACATCTCGGCGGAACAAGCTCTCGTGTACCAAGGGCAGCTGCCAACGCTACGAGCTCGCGCTTCTAGCCTCTGGCTGCGGTACAACATAAGAGTGAAACGGAGTATAAATCTAACATTCGTCAAGAAGCTATGCCTATGCGTGCAGCATCTGCTACGCGTCGCAGATGAGCAGTAGCTACTTCAGCTCACTGTGCTTGCACCCAATTGCACTGCGCGTATGCAGAGCTGCTCTACGCACTCATTCACACTCGCACCCTCTTCGAAAAACCTGACGACCTTGACGGCGTCGTCGATGTTGCCCTAGAGGTCGTCCTAGAGGTCCTTCATGAGATGACTCTAGAGGTCGTCCTAGAAGTGGTCCTGGATGTCGTCGTTGACGCCGTCCTTGAGGCTGTCCTAGACGTCGTCCTTCACGTCGTCCTTAGGTCTTCCTAGAGGTCGCCCTGGTGGTCGTCTTAGAGGTCGTCCTAGATGTCGTCCTTAACGTCGTCCTCTGGAACGTCGTCCTAGACACCGTCGTCCTATACTTCGTTTCACCTTATGTGCGAGCGAAGGCAAAGCTGGAATCGCGAGCACGAAAGCTCCGTGCGCTCAGGCTTTGCTCGAGCGCGCGAGCTGGGGAGAAACGCAAAGGCGCTGGTCTCGCGCTTCTAGCTTCGGCTTCGCTCGCAGATAAGATGAAACGAAGTATAGATGCTAAATTTAGCGGAAAAATTGACGTCACGATTTATGGACCAATTCAGTTTCCCCTCTAAATTTGGCGGTGTGCGAAGACAAATGCTATAGCATTCATAGGTAATCTCCCCTGTGATTTGTACAAATTTGCCTCGTTTAGTTATTACGCACCCAAGAGTGTTTACCTCTGATTTAAGCTGTCAATAATCATTAAAGCCCCGAAATGTGGTGGTACCACAACCTGAAAAATCCCCATGCATCTAAGTTTTCTCAGAGCTCTCATGAGCCAATCTCTATGATCTTAGATATTAAGTCTGCAGACTTATTATCTAAGGTCTGTGATGTGTCACTGAGTGTGTAATAGCTCAGTGACACATCGCAGACCTTATTTTTGGGTCGAACCCTTTTATCAGCTTTTTTCTTCATTACTCGGTTTCCTCCATGAATCGCAGTGATTGGCTCTCTGCGTGCTCTGCGGGAAAGCAGACCCACGGCCATTTCTGAGAGTGCCAGGCCATAGCCTCCTCTAGTGACAAAGCCTGGCAGATCGTCACGTGACGCGGTCGCCGAAAGTGAAAAGCATTGAACCATGGTTAAAAGCGCTAAAAAGACGTACACAAGATAGACGACGAGCACGGGTGCTACTCACAGCTGTATTGGGAAAGGAAGATGGAAGTACATACATATATATATATATATATATATATATATATATATATATATATATATATATATATCTGATACATCGTGATACGTCGGTATCTGTTACCCGGAGCCGCACACGCGCGAGATACAAGAGCATAAACCCGTTTACATATATTTATCGAAAAAACAAATCTCAGCATTATACAATGCTATTGACGTGTCGCTGACGCACTGGGGTCCTCTCTTCTTGGTAAAATATGCCTCTTGCAGTTCGCGTGCGCGTGTTAGCGCCTGTTTTTGTCGTCTATGTTGTGTACGTCTTTTTAACGCTTTTAAGCATGGTTGACTACAGTACACGCCAACTAGCCCAACAACAAGTTCTTTTGAAAGTGAAAAGGTATAGAGCGGCAGGCAGGAGTGATGTAATGGGCACCCCGCTGCGGCGAGATGCCGAAACACACTTGTCCCGAGCGATGGAATATCCGCTCGTGCTTCTCGCGTTCCTTGGGCTACCGCTTCTTTTCTCGTCGGGTTTGAAAACAATGTTTTGGGTCCTCGCCGCTGCAAAAGCTGTGCGCGGAATACCAGACTCCCCGAGAAATAATTTGTGCTACCAGATCATCGCGCTCCGAATCTGCGACCCGGTACTCTATGGCTCCGTCATCGAACTTCCATGTTTTGTGAGCATAGACTCGCAGGGTTGGGCAGAAATACTTTAAAATGTATTTGGAAATACAAATACTGGGATACATTAAAATAGTAGCTAAAATACTGATACTGAAATATATCTGTAAAAGTGTATCGCGATACGTATCGGAAATACATTTCAAAAAGAGGCAAAAAGTATTTGGAAATACAAATACAGGAATACATTTTAGGGAGGGCAGAAATACAAATACAGAAATACTGATACTGCAATACATTTTTCAAATTTGTTTGAGACGCCGAATGAGATGAAGCTTGAAGTTTGAAGTGGAAGTTTTTGATCCTGAAATTACTTTCCCGTAGGTTTGGCACTTTGCCTTGAGGGTGGTGATTTCGGACGACGAGCAGTCTTCAATGGGCTCAAAAAAACGTTCCATCAAGGACTGACCGCGGTCCCTTTCCTGACATCCTGTCTGTCTGACGAGGGATGCGAAAAGACATCGACCTCTAAATAAATTCTATGTCATCCTAAATCCCATCATAACGTCACCACGCCTCTGTCCAATAAGGACGCCCCTGTCAACATTTATCACATGACGTCACGGTGGAATGAACTGGTATTCTTTATCTGTAGCTGTGGCCTTGAACATGAAACTTTACCACGCTGCTATATGAAAGGACAATACGTACGTTTTCGTTGTAGGTTACCTCGTTGAAGATCGTGCAGGCAGTGTCATTTGGAATTTTCAAGAATAGTGGACCACCTGAAGCATCCAGGAACACATGTCTTATCTTCTGTTACGGTTGAAAAAACGATACTGTGGCATCCCTGTTGTGAAGGTCCTTCCTGCCGACCCTCCGCCACCGACGCTTGGATTGCAGTCCTCAAGTTTCGTCTTGCATACTCCAAATAGAGACCTCGTGGATTGCGACCTGATATTGCTGGCACAGGCGCGAGCTCTCCGAGAAACAGCGCGCTCGAGACGAGTCGCAGGTGTACGAAGTCTGGGTCAGCACAGCGAGGCCACGTCTGACCTTCCTGGGTTTCGGATCACCAGAGCAGCGGGTCACTTTCCCGTCGGCTGATGACGTACCCTTGAGCCGTGCAATATTACGGGCGCAGCCGCAGACGCATTCGAATATGTGTTGAACTTCACTGCGTGAGTCATCCTACTATTTCAAGTCAACTACCGCCAGGCTTGTGCTGCAACGGACTGTGACTCAGCTTTGCCGGCTGGGTGTACTGTGTACGCTAAGGCAAGAGAGACGGTTAGCAGCGGGCTTTGGATGCCAGCAAACAATGACTCAAGAAACCCCTACCTAAGGACCTGCGGCACAAGATGCTCTGACTCCACTCCTGGCACGCCACCTGGTTCGAGTCCCCGACTACGCAACACTTCTCAGAAGAGAGAAGAGGACGCATAGAAAAATAGTTTGGAGAATCGGAAGGAACCTTAGTCGGCGATGGTAACAATGCCCCAGCATCTCCTTGACCCTAGTGCCCTCAGAAGTACAAAATAAAATGCGTTTGGATTTGTATTTTTTGTTTGGGGTTGGGGGGGGGGAGTATTTCTCAAGAAATGTAACGAAATACATTTCACCCTGATTGTATCGCGATACAACGGAGCATTCAAAATGTATTTCGATACAGGAATACAGATACTGGTGAAAAAAATGTATCGCGATACAGAAATACAGATACGAAATGTATTTCTGAAATACTATCGCGATACATTTGTATCGCGATACTGCCCAACCCTGGTATAGAGGAGGCTATGGCCAGGCACAAGGCGCGTTTTGAGTGGCGGATATTGCTGAAATTTGGCCATTTGCGTCACTGCAGTGATTAGACAAAAGCTCCAACCCGAATTCCAGTGAAGGCATTGACCGTAAATGATCTCAGATCAAGTGCTTTTGTAGTTCTCGTGTCCTATCAATAAGTTGCATTCGTATGTTTCCTTCTTCGGCCTGTTCCCGTGACTACGAAAACCGTGGTAACTTCCACGAATTTGTTCGCTATTTGTGAGAAAAAGATATTGAAAGAAATAGACAACTTGAATATCCGAAATTCCGCCACGACAAGGGGACTTCTAGCATTGCTTGTGAGCAGCCCTGTGTTATAGATTTGTCAGTATGATTACGTAAAAAATGTAATATATTATGTTCTTTGAGATTGAACAATATCTGGCGAAGAGAAGAAAATCTATTAGGAAAAACTTTGATTGACCCTGGACATTGACCAGTATACGCATTAAATAAAGTATACTTTTTAAACGCATTAACTTATAACTTTCTGGCAATAATGATGCGTTATTCACAGGCGGAGAACATAATGAGGATGTTTCACATGCTGATGGGGGACGAATTTCATTTGGCAATCAAGGTACCTTTTGTTGTCTTATATTTCCCGTTTTGATCGCCAAAAGATTTTATTTCGCATACATTATAGCCTAAATATTAACTTAAATTATTATTTCGTTGTTATCTAGACGATCACTAACTTTTCGTAGCAAACATGTTCTCTCTCTGCAGCTACTAGTACAGCGGGCCCAATTTTCAACTCTCAACGAAGAGGACTTCTACAAGGCATTGGATGACGTATGTAGACGCAATGTTCCTCTTAAGTATGGTATCTCAACATAATATTTGTTAGAATATTATTAATAATTGTTGTTTTTATTCGGTAATCTAAAAGAACCACAACGGTTTTACTTTTAGGGCATAAACATAAACTGAATTGCACAAAGAACCAACCCGATCATAATTATGCTACCAGATGATCTCAAGCTTCTCTAACTGGTGACGGTGCATTAAAATTGCTGCGGCGATGTCGATTTGAAAACAATTGATAAAGTTATACAAGTGATGATGTAACACAGCTCCGTCCTGTCGCGTTTGTTCTATTCTTCGTTCCCGGTTTTTTTAAGCTGATTTTCCTAAACCATGTTTAGTTGTACAAGGTCTGTTTTTTTAAGTTTCGATGAATTGGCAAGGAGACATGTGCTAGATATCAGATCCAAAGATTTCTCGAACGAACTACAGATTGCGTAACAAACGAACAAACTGGCAGTTTTATCGTTAAGGTTAAGGTTTAAGAAATTTATCGAGTGTCACTAATGGATGACAGTCATGGGAGAAAAGCAGCAATCTTTTCTGTGAGCTTCAGGAAATGGGCACGATGAATCTCGCGGCGATAGTGAAACCCGATTTTACGCAATTGGAGGAAGATCGGGTTTAAAGTCATCAAGGCCGTGAGGGGGCCCGAGATAGTCGAGGCCATCGAAACGTGTGGCTCATTAGCCAACGACATTTGAATGCATTGGCTTTATTTAGACACTAGGTCTAGGGTAACAGGGCAAAAGGAAGATTAACTCTGCCTGACGTGGCCATATCACCCGTTTACAATGCTCAGCCGGCAAAACAAAAACAATAAACATTAAAGAATTACAAGAAGATACAATAGCACATCAACAACAACCAACACAGCATATTTTGTACAGAGCTTATACAATCGTTAGTGCACTTAACACTTTGGAAATAAATGAAACAGGTAGTACAACTCATACGCAATGAATATACAATCTAAAAGTATTTACTAAACGTGACTCGTTCTAAGCGAAAGGAGGAGGAAGGCCGCTCCGCTCGAGAAAACAAATTGCGGTGGCTTAGCTAGGCTATGTCAGGATATACGTAGCGTGAGCTTATGCGCACAAAATGAGAGGCGCTATCAAGCGGCTCCAGTGCAGCGTCAGACTTGACTTGGCTACTGCGCAACGGAGGCGCACAGCTGGGCACGCGGCGGCACCAGTGCGTCTGACGCGGCTATGACGTCACTCCTCTGGAATGCGCAGACTGGCGAGGCGGGCGAGGCGGGCGTGGCGGTGGCGGATCGCGCGGCGGTGGCTTCGCGTTGCTCTCATAATGAGCCGTGCTCATTATGCGGTGCTCCGCCGTCGACACCGCGCGCTCCGCATAATGAGCACGGCTCGCATAATGAGCACGGCTCATTATGAGGGCCACGCGAAACTGCTCAACCTCGGCCAGTGTAGCTAACGCTACAAAACACGAGTTAGAAATGCCTCAACGTAAATTGAACGCTGGGTAATTCATTGCGGTAAATGATAATACAGTTCGACAAAGGTTGACATGGCAAGCGTTTTGCAACCCTTTCGTGTCGGAGGAGACATAGACCTCTTATTCGGTCAAATCTTAACGAGCTTGTACTAAGAGAGGTTTCGAAGATCCGAGCTGATCTCAAAGGTTCTCAAGTTTACTGCCAGCGGAGGTTGCCAACGTTTTAGCCAAGGTGGATCTCAAGCAGCTGACGGCTATTGGCGACGTGAGCGATCGAAAGCGTCGCTGTGGTCGGCCCACCCCAATTGGCCGAGGGCTGAATATGACGTCAGCAAAGGATTTCTTATCGACGGAAATAAGAGGAATGCAAGAACTTCAATTTTGACGGTGTTGGCAGTCTTGCTTCGAGAGCGCTATGATTTCAGGCTTCCACCATGCCTATTACAAACACCATCGAACTTGTTGTTCAGAAGGTAATGACGTCACGAAAGGTAACCGAACGAGGGCGCCACCCAAACATCTCGCCGCTAATACTCGTCTGTTAAGAGGAATTCACCCTCGATTTATTTGTAGCCTTTTTCTCGAAGGTGACACAGATGTTCTTAAAGAAACAAACGAGTTGCTCCCAGGTGCGCATGCAGCTCGGACGCACGGGGTGGGCTCGGGCCACGGACTGTTCTCCGCCAATCTAGGAGAGCTGGGGGCTATGTTGCGCTTTTGGACTCCCAGGAGACTAGGGAGAGGGAAGTGACGTCAACAACGTAGCAAATGCAGATTGGATGTTGATTTTGTTTTCTTCTGTCAACATCCAATCTGCGTTTGCTCTAGTCGTTGACGTCACTTCCTCTTCCAAGTCTCCTGGGAGTCCAAAAGCGCAACATAGCACCCCTGGATTTTGTCCATCCGGTGTCCGCCGCCACTGCAGGGGCCAACGGCCGGTACGGGGCAGGAGCTAGTCAAATAAGTGGCTATGATTTGCGACTGGCGTCGAAGTTGCATCCACGTCACAGGTTAGAAGCCTGTGGGAATTTCAGCCAGCCACCGGCCAAACTCCTATCTGTTCTTTGGGAAGCCAGGCAACCCAATATTGCGTTGAAAAAGTGTAGTCTCCCTTTACACAACACCAATTGGGGTCGACAGATTGTTGCTCTTGAGTAGTTGTTGTCGTTGTACTACAAGAGTATACATATTCAACTAATAAGGCGACATGACAACTAATTTACAGCGCAGAGAAGCGGACGGAATGAAACTTCGTCTGCTAGATGAAATCCCAGGAAGTGAAAAAAAGTCACGCTATATTGCGGAATAAGATATCCACCTTACTTTCGGTGACGCCCTCATTCCGACCGGTGCGACCTTTTTTCAAAGTTTGTGACGTCACACTACCTACACCATTCCGAAACGCTTGACGTCCAAGTGTACCGCGTGAGACCGCGTGAGCCCACGTGGGCGCTTTAGTTTTAGGTTGATATTTTCGTTTGAAAAAATAACTACGCAACTCTGTATCAAAACACTTTTGGGGGTATCCCGACGCACCCATCAACCGCCTCACACGAAAGGGAAAAAGCATAGTATTATCGCATCTTAGCAAATAAAATTGGGGATGCCGAAGAACTAATCAGTAGGCAAGAGCCGTCAACATAATAAACCATGCCCTGCGCCTCTTAAGCTGCCATTGACAATTGGGGACGAGATGTTTCGGTGGCGCCTTCTTATGGTTCCTATCCCTGACATCACGACCAAGATTATTAGCAGCTAGTGACAAGTTCGATGGTGCGTAAAAAGTGCGGTCCCTCCTAAGCTGAGACTCCGATGGAAGCTACGTCCTCGTTGGTCCAGACCTGCTTCTCTCCTTGGCCACGTCATCACGCTCTTGCCCATAGCCAGGCGAAGAGAGCCGGGTCAGGTGACCAAAGGGAGGAGGCTGAATGGTCCGGCGGGCATTTCCACCGAAGACTTAGCTTAGGGGTCAGCGGACCATAGTCATCACGTTCCTAAATCAACACCGTCCTTGTTGAGAGCCTGGCTTCAGTCTTGTTTCCGTCGATGAGAGCAGAAATGCTCCTACTAAAGACGTTATAATAAGCGTTCCGCCAATCGTGGAAGGCCGATTACAGCGACGCTTGTGGTCGTGCACGTCGCAAATAGCACCACCCTCTGCAGCCAGACTTGCGATGGAGAGTGGCAAATATTATGCGCAAAGTTGTGTATGAACATGTAGGGGCAGTTGGACACATTGATCAAGTGTGGTTCAATTAAACGAAAGCGCTGCTATCTTCATTTTACATGTTTTAATGCTCGCGTTAACTATCACATATCGTACATTATATGTTTACTTGCCAGGCGGACCAGAGTCCTCCGAGGCTGAACATATCTCACCACGCGAGGTCTTGGTTGGAGACCTATGGATTTCCCGAGTTGTCCTTTCGCCGGAACTATCTGAATAAAACCATCTCCCTGAGACAGACCAGGTATCAATCCAGCAAAAAGTAAGTGTTCCGCATAAATATTCGAGCACTCTTACGTTTGCCTAAATAACGACGGCGCTAGTAGAAACGAGCCGACAAAAGCAACGCAGTCTGCCTTCGTGCCGAATGCACTTGTCGAACGCGTTCAAATGCAGAACGCCAGCTTCCGGCGTTTGAATTTCGCATTCCAACGCGTTCGACGAGTGCAGAGGAGACAAAGGCAGCTACTTCCAATCAGAGCTCGGCGCCCTGACGTAACCAAGCTGCTCTCGTCTCCCCTCTCCCTCAGTTTCCCGGCCTGACGTGGCCCTATCACCTGTTTACAATGCTCAGCCGGCGAAAACAAAAACAATAAACATTAAAGAATTACAAGAAGATACAATAGCACATCAACAACAACCAACACAGCATATTTTGTACAGAGCTTATACAATCGTTAGTGCACTTAACACTTTGGAACTAAATGAAACAGGTAATACAACGTCTATACTTCGTTCACCCTAAGCTGAGAAAACAAGCCCCGCCTTCAGCGCGAGCTTTCTGCCTTGCTAACACAAGAGTGAACGCGCAGCCACGTGCCACCAAAGCACTGCGGAAGCCAGCGAGCCTCGCGCTGACGGCGGAGCTTTTAGTCTCAGCTTAAAGGTGAGCGGAGTATGGTGAACTTAGTGCAATTTCAAGGCATAGCTTCGTTCCTGCGAAAGCATGACGCGACGGACTCGTACTCTTGAGGCACGGTGTAAGATACACTCTTTAGGTGAAGACACGGCGGGGCTAAACACGCGGCGCGAGGAATAATAATAATAATATTAATGCATTTTATTTCCATCAATGATACATCAATGGAGGAGACCATAGAAAAAAGCTGTATCGAGAACAGCTTGACGAGCTCCATGGCCCATTTATTGTCAATGAAATACAACTTGATGATGCAAAAAATGTTACAAGAGCAAACATGGAGAAATTATACAATCAAAATACAAGCACTGTCTGAAAGCACAAACAGTAAGACCATACTCTTATGGTTTCAAATCTAAAAACACAACGCGAAGTTCAGAGAAAAGACATTTTGCAATGTTAATTTTTTTCCCCTCTAGCCAATTTAGTATTTTAAGGAGCGTGTATTTTAACATTTGATACCCATAGCTGATATTACATTATTAATCAGATAGTGTTCATTCGACTGGCATCCGAAAGGCTGCATCATTCCGCGGCTACCGTGCCCGTTACGTGCCCGCGGCTGACAGTGTCGCCGGCGGCCAAACGGCGAAACTGCGCGAGAGCTAAAAAAATGATCTCGTTGCCATGACACCGCGGTACACCGTGGTCTTTCTGCACGTGCGACAACCTCGCTGGAGCTCTGCGCGTGTGGAGCATGAGGTGGCACGAGCCGTCTCTGCGTGTCCATAAGGTGCCTACATGTCTGTCTGTCTCAGGGTGAAGACATCCATTGTTGCACTGAATGTTCAGCGCGTGACGCTCTCGCGCACTCGGTGCGTGACTTGGGCGCTAAAATAGCGTCTATGCATTAGCCAAGGCTATGCGCTCGAGCTGAGTGACACCGGATTGCGCGCACTTGAAAATGCATAAAAACGATTGGGCGTAAATATGGCTGAGATGTCACCACTCAAGCAAAAGCGCGTGTATGTGAAGGCCCTCTACGTGCCCATAAAGCCCCTTGATAAAGGCCTTTTTACAATTACTGCCAACCATTGTTGTAGAAACGCGCGAGACACGTGCCGCGAGCGCGTGCTCCGCCGGCATTCGCTTCCAAGGGCCGCTCATTTCAGGCTGCGCCGCCATTTGCTTCCAAGAGCCGCTCGAGGCATAGGCTACGGTGTACTAGAATACTTGGTGTAGTGTTGGGACCGGAGCGGCCCTGCAAGGGGAGCTCGTGAGGGCGCGTGTATTGACAGTTCGTGGCGGCGCGGTAGTCGAGTTATCCGGAAAAAATCGCGCAGCCCGCCTTTTTTTCCTTTGAGCGCGCACGTGTCGGTTCCACGATTTTGCTACACTCCGTTTCACCTTATGTTGTACCGCTAGCGGAAGGCTAGAAGCGCGAGCTCATAGCGTTGGCAGCTGCCCTTGGTGCACGAGAGCTTGTGCCGCCGAGATGTGCCCTGAGAGCAAGGAGCTCGCCCTTGCAGCCTTTCTGCGGTACGACACAAGGTGAAACAGAGCATAGTTCCATGCGTGTTATCACACGTTTTTCACTTCGAGCGGTGCGCGTGTCGGGACCACGATTTCATAGTTCCGTGTGTTCGATCGTAATATGCTTTGAATCTTGTGTTCTGATTTTGCGGATGGTGAACGCGTAAGGGTAGTGCCGAAACGCCGCCGGCGAAACAGCGACAGAACTCTTGCTCTGCACCTGGTTGCAAAACGGGCCTCATCCGAGTGAAAGGAGTGAAAACGGCGTCCCTTTTCGGCGTTCCAAAGGATAGAGCCAAAAGAGATCTTTGGGAGAAGAATCTGCAGCGATCCGGACAAGCGTCTTGAAGAAACAGGCGCTTTCTGTGAGCTGCACTTCGAGCCCGCTTCATCCTTCAAGATGACGTCCCATCATCGGCGAAGCAGATAGCGAGGATCCCCGTGGACACCCAGCGCCTACACCAGACGCGGTACTAACTCTGCTGCCAAGTGCACCCCAGGACCTGAGTGATGACCTTCCCGCAGGACGAGAAGAAAGGAAGCGGAAGGCAAGTTCACCAGAGTCATCGTTGCAAAGCGTTCGGGGCTCGCTCGGAAACTGACCCGTTGTCACCAGTGGTGAACAGCGAAGCTCCTGTCGTGATCCCACAAGGCATCGATCGCGACGCACTAGGCTCCCTGACTATGCCAACTCTCTACTGGGCTGTTCACAAGTTCAGCAACTTTGACGGTGTTGCTTATTTGGAGACTGCTCTTGAGCCGAAGTCTAACAAGATCAGCATCGAAAGGGCGGTGTTCATTTGTTTCGACAACTTACCTGGGCCCGTTTGCTCGAAGCGCTAACTCGCGGCTAAAGTTAGCCGCAGTACCTAGGAGAGGGATTTTAAATCACGTGACTGGCTCGGTAGGGATGCGGGGAATCATGGCGGTGCCCCTGCGAGTGAGCACCGCTCGCTTTGGAACTAATATGTCGTTGTAGCTGCAATATCGAGCGCGTTAGTCAGCAACGAATGGTGCAGGAGGCTTTCGCTTTAAATTTCCTCACTTAAATCTCAAAGAATGGGCAACTACCGCCGCATTGTTTAGATAGTCTTTCGTTTCTGGCCAATCCTAAGCCTGAATGAACGCGATAATTGTCCGCATGGCAACGTCTTTGGAAAGTGGATTGCCTTGACTCAATGGGCCGGGTATTGATAGCACACAAAAGCACACAGCGTCCCTACTATACCGGCACCCTAGCTATGGGCCTCCTGCGTTGCCCAGGGGTGCTGCGAAAAGGGACTTGTTAGGCCTTGTTTTGGGTAGTACAAACTTGAGCGTCTCAAACTGTCAGGCATGCAGAAGTGTGCCTGCTCTGGTGCGGAGCGCGAGATCACAATGAAAATATAAAGAAACAACAAAAATCCGAACGCCGTCAAAGCTAAGACGCTAAGAGCGCGAGCCATGAGATGCCGTTTCACGCGTTCCAAAGTAGACATGACAAAGAAAAGAAAAATGAAAGCGTCGCGACACAGGTGTTTCAACGTCACCACCCAGAGATAATAGACGCGTACCCTAGCGGTGGTGTCATGAATTTGGCACTTTTGATTGTCTTGCGGCGTTGAGTCTGGCCGATTTTCGGCGTCAAAGGTGTTTTTCGTTCTTCAGCACCAGGCAGAATTTAAAAAAGCTCGACCAAACGTGCCATAAGTAGTGCGAGGCTCAATCAGGTGAGCTTGTACTACCCAAAACGAGGGCGCTACGGTGTGTTCGAAGCCAGATCGAAGCTTCAGCGCAGGAGGCCTATACACGTTTGCAAGATGGGCTCCCGTGCGCCGCCATTTTGGGCAATGCTGGCGCCGCCTAACGTTTCCGCCATGCTGGGGTGCGCCAGGGGCACGTCACTGGGGTGCGCAATGACAAGATGGCGGCGTCTGCTGTGTCGCCGACGGCCTGGATGAGCGACACACTTACTGTTTCGGAACGCAGGGGAGGTATCCACTCAGATTCGTAGCATCAAATATTGTAGGACGGGTCATGTTTAAGGGTTGCAGAGCTCTGACTTTTTAACGATCGCAGCCTCTGTTCCAGCACGTCGTGGAAGCAAGAGCTGCCGCGAGCGCAGCCATCGTTGATGCAATGGCCATGCGGCTTTTGGCGCTTTCTGATGAAAGCTTTGAGACTCTATGCTTCGTTTCACCTTATGTGCGAGCGAAGGCAAAGCTGGAAGCGCGAGCACGAAAGCTCCGTACGTTCCGGCTTCGCTCGAGCGCGCGAGCTGGGGAGAAACGCAAAAAGTGCTGGTCTCGCGCTTATAGCTTTGGCTTCGCTCGCAGATAAAGTGAAACGAAGTATAGATATTTTTCTAATTTTTCGATTTGTTGCTGGTTTACGTCTTTTATTTAACTGTTTGTGCTTTTTTGCAGTCGAAGAGAACACCTGCATGTTTTATAAATATATATATTTTTAATTTATTCTTGCGCTCAGTTGTGTATGCTTCGGCAAGAGACGCTTGGCAACATTGTTCGATAAGCAGCGAACGTCCTGGCTGGAGAGTAGGCCCGCCTGACCGCGGTGCGCGGTTCGAGGTTAAGACGGGATCCCACTTGCAAAGGTGTATACCTTTTTTCTAAGTTTTCCAAGCGCCGAGGTCTATGCTGCGAGTGTAGTTACACGCGCTGCACGTGCTGGCGTCTGCAGTTGTAATTGTTCTAAAGCAAAAAGTCTAAAACAAATTTTGCTTTGCACGCGCGTTCGTCACAGCCTTATTATGATTATTTAGTTCGAATCTTTTATAAGAGGAAGGCCAGCGCGCGTGGACCGTAGAATTACACTTCTATACTCTGTTTCACCTTAAGATGTACCGCAGGAAAGGCTACGAGCGCGAGCTCCATGCTCTGGGACACATCTCGGTGGCACAAGCTCTCGTGACTTAAGAGCGGCTGCCAACGCTATGAGCTCGCGCTTCTAGCCTTCGCTGCGGTACAACATAAGGTGAAACGAAGTATAGCGTTCTCCTCGATGCTTGGGTAATTCAGAAAAAGGCTCAGTGGGACGCTGTTTGCTTTTGTGTGCTATCAATACACGGCCGATTGAGTCAAGGCAACGCCTCCTGGGCAATGCCTGTCAGGTGGCTCGCTCTCCTATTGCGGCCGGTCTGCCATCGTATTGTAGCCAAACACCACGAAGTGGCGCTCGCCTCCGACCCTATTTTTTGGCTAGAGCGCGAGCATGGGAACAGCTACAACATCATCATCAGCAACTCTTGCTGGGCGCTCAGCCATCTCGGCGCAGCTGGCGCGGCCGGCCGCTCGCAACTGAGTGCTAATTTTATTTAATTTCACATTAGTTGTAGTTTCAGTTTTTGGTTTTCGGTTTAGCATCCTATTGAAGAAAAAACCCGATTATTTTCCATGGCCCTAGCCCGTAATACCAAAAGAAGACGAAGACGAAAGTGTAAATATACCAAAGAGTGAGCCAGCGCTGCGTAAGTTCTTTTGTATGCGTGGACTTGAGTAGCTGTTTTGCGGGTGCGCTGTTCCGCCTGTACAGCACCACGTCATTCATAGCCTTTGCACTCTCAACGCCAGGGATGAAACTGCACTATTCGATTTGAAGCACTATTCACACACCCCTACAGGTATCACAATAGCAGACGTCAAATCTCCCGCGCTCTCGCGGCCGCGAGCGATAGGGTTAGGTGCCTACATGTCTGTCTGTCTCAGGGTGAAGACATCCATTGTTTCACTGAACGTGTCAGCGCGTGACCTGGGCGCTAAAATGGCGTCTATGTATTAGCCAAAGCTACGCGCTCGAGCTGTGTGACACCGGATTGCGCGCACTTCAAAATGCATAAAAAAACGACTGGGCGTAAAAATGGCTGAGATGTCACCACTCAAACAAACGCGCGCTTGTATGAAGGCACTCTAGATAGGGTCAGTTGACAGCGCCCCTCGCGGTCGTTTCGGTGAAGGGAGGAGGAAAAAGCGAGAGGGCACGGCAGGACGCTCGCCGCTCTCATGACAGGCATCTTAGTACAGGAGGCGTTGGTCAAGGCAATCCACTTTCCAAAGACGTTGCCATGCCGACAATTATCGCGTTCATTTAGGCTTAGGTATGGCCAGAATCGAAAGACTATCTAAAAAAATGCGGCGAGGTCATTGCCCATGCTTTGAGATTTAAGTGAGGAAATGCAAAGCGAAAGCCTCCTGCGCCATTCGTTGCTGACTAACGCGCTCGATATTGCAGCTACAACGACATATTAGTTCCAAAGCGAGCGGCGCTCACTCACCGGGGCACCGCCATGTTTCCCCGCATCCCTACCGAGCCAGTCACGTGATTTTAAAATCTCTCTCCAGGTACTGCGGCTAACTTTAGCCGCGGTTAGCGCTTCCAGCAAACGGGCACTGATGTGGTATGCCAAGTATACCTTCAGGGTCATGTATGTACTGCATATTGCTAACAACGTATGCGCTGCACAATGTAACCATGTATTTCAATGCCGTTCTGTAAACTATTACAACTTTTACCTTGCCTTAATTACGTGCGCTGTTGTTTCCTGGTCTAAATGATGTGAAATAGTTGCCTGTTTTCTTCGTTGAATCTTATAAAGCATTACTTGTTCAGCCCACGTTGTCTCAGTTTTTGTTAGTTCAGTTCAATGTTAAAACGCGTGATAAAAATTCACGGCTTATAAGCCATTTCTTACAAGTGAACATCGGGTGGTCCTCGGATGGTCGTGGCAGCCATGAAGAGATAAAAGATTCTCATCCCTTTGCGACAGTCGCTTGGGTGGTTCGTCGCATAAGTGAACACAAGAATGAGTGACAAGTGAAGCGAGCTGATTAAAGCCAAGAAAAAGAAGACCGGCAGAAAAGAAGACAGAAAAGTTAAACTGGGGTATTAAAAACGTACTAATGTTCCGCCTTTGCGACAAAAGAATGGGGCATTTCATTTAAAATGCTCACCATCCGACAAACCGAAAGTCGCAGCTAATTCTACGTTGAAACAACTTGCAATCCGCTTCTTTGAAGTCGCAATTGTTTTTATGTAAAGGAAGGGTAATGTGGCTTGTACCGTCCAATACATTAAAGCATCATGTTGCTAACGATCGTGCCGCAGCGGTAATTGATGCCGCGGTACGACCGCTGGCAGGTTGTAGCTGGATAAGAAATCCCATGTGCACTCCACCAAGGACTCATATTTTCGCGCGTGCAGCCGCGCATGCGCACATTTTCTGGATAACGCGCCGGTGTCGACACCCGTCGCGGTCAATACCGCGCGCTTCAGGCGAGCCCCTTTGGTCCCAACACTACCCAAGTATTCTAGTACAGTTTACACAGGCCTCGTGCGCTCGCGCATTTGACGCCACTTGCGAGACACCGTAAACACGTCGAGGGGCTTTACGTGCCCACGGGTCGGCAAGTCATCTGCCGGCGCCGCTTGAAACCATAGTGAGAGAGAGAGAGAGAGAGTGAAAAGCGAACTTTATCGGCACGTCGCGAGGAGCGCGCTGTTCTCACCTGAAGAGTATTATCTTACACCGTGCTCTGAGGACCGACTCGGGGCCAATATCAACCACCGACAACTGAAGAAGTGCGGGCAAGGTTCCTCATGTTCACGCTTCGTTCTTCTGCCTTCTGAACAGCCACAGTCTCATCGGCCGCGGGCCGATGGTGAGAATGCAGTCGCCACGCCCCGCGTTTCTTAGGCTGTCGATAACCGAAAAAAAGGCCCGTTCTTTTTCCATTTGACGTCACCACCAGTAGTCCACCCAGCGCCCCCTCGTATCTTGCGTCAGTGTCGCCGTAAGCGCATCCTGCACCGTTCAGAACGAGCGCGTACGCGCTAGCACGTTGGCGCCGCGAAGACGCGTGCGTCTACATGCTTCGTCGCGTACTCTCTTCAAACTTCAGCCTGTTTGCCGCATGGGGCCATAGTCTCCCTCTACACTGACAAAGACTGGCAGATAGCCACGAGTAGCTGCCGCCGAAATTGAAAAGATAGAGCGGTGGACAACGAATGAGAGGAGAGCCACGTGACGGGCGCCCCGCTGGTGACGAGACGCCGAAACACACTGCTCTCGAGCGATAGGATGTCCGCTCGTGCTCTCGCGTTCCTCGCGCTACCGCTTCTTTTCTCGTCGGGTTTGAAAACCATGTTTCGGATCCTCGTTGCTGCAAAAGCTGCGGGCTGACGTCCAGGTTCCCCGTAGAATGCTCTGTGCTGCTTGATCCTCGCGCTCCAAATATGCGACTGGGCACTCTATGGCTCCGTCGTCGAACGGCGAGGCTTTCAGGCAGCAGAGGAGCATGGTGTCGAACCGGAACCGAACCGAACCGAAAACCGGAACAGAACCGTTATTTTTAGCCGAACCGGAACTGAACCGAACCGAAATCTTCGCCGCCATCTTGGAACTGAACCGGAACCGAACCGAAAAAAAATATAACGGTAACCGGTTCAAAACGGTTCAAGGTATTTTTTATTTTTTTTGGTATCACAAAATGAACATATGGGAATAAAAAATTGGCTGCTGTATTTCTATCTGTTGATCAAATCGTCATATACAGAATTGCAATGTATGGTAAATTGTGGGTTTTCGTGGCGCTTTTGTATTGGCACTATGATTAACCGTTGTCACGTGACGTCATGGTGTCAATACATGTTGTCAAGTAATGTCACATGACCTCGTGACGTCACGTGACTCACCGCGTCAACTCGATTTAATTTGAGGAAGTCACTAGATGTATTAACCTTGTTGACAGCGTGACGTAACATGACATCACGATTTTGTACCGAGAGTGACGTGACACCGTGACGTAAGCGATTTTCAAAACCTTTAGTCGAGTGCTCGGGTTCATGACAATCAGCATCGCCAAACATTCGGATAACGGCTCATGTCAATTAAATATGATAATAGCCCAATTCTAACAATATCTGAAGCTCAGCCCAAGCTTTTGCTTTCCAAACCCTTGCCGCCTAGGGCATAACTATGATGAACACTGACGGTATATAATTAGCGTCAGATCACGTGGCCGCTTGTTCAAATGGCGAGTTGAGGAGGGGATCGACAGCTGTCTCTTTCCTTTATTTTTTCTGCATCTGCTATTACGTGGAGGGGGAAACTAATGGATGTTTTCGCAAGCTAGCAACGTCAGGGGTTACTTGTTAACAGTATTTATTGAAAGTACAAAAAAATGTTTCAAGACCAATTTTACATCATTGAGGCACCCAAACATTTTTTCGTTTTTGCTGTACTGCATCCGAAAGATGTCCCCGAGAATAGAAGTATTGAAATGAATAAATGCGACTTATTAATATGACGTTACATAAAGCTACATGTGTGTACGGAAGGAATACCTAAAAAAAAAGATTTTAGTGACCTCAGAGGGACAGCCGAACGTTGGCAGTCGCTGTAAGTCCCACACGAGCGTCGTTCTCAAGTTATTGCCCAAGTTTCGACCCCCTCTGTATTTTGCTTAAAGGAGCTATAAAAATATTTCCATACATCACTAAATACTACTCAGGATCACTCCCTAACGTTAATAACTGTTTCAACTTGGCTTTGCTCTTTTTTCTAGGCAATGGCAGTCGCCAAAAAATTAGAAAAATATGAGCATCGTTCATCCCCTCAACTCGGAGCCAGAAGCGGCCACGTGGCCTGGTGCCTATCTTATGCCGCCAATTAGCGTTAAAAGAATTCGGCTATTCTCATCACCGCAGTGGTTGGATACGAGCCACTACCCAAGTGTCCGCAGAGGCATTGATTGTTACGAGCCGATGTACAGTGCTCACGCAGTTCTCCTGTCCAATCCATGAGCCGCGCTCGACTGTCGTTAGGCGGGTGGTTTTGATCCCACAATTACGACATCAATCTTTGCGAAGGCAAGACTAAAAGAAATAGTCTCATTTTATCCTCGCAATTTCACCGCGACAAAGAAGCGTCTGAATCAGTGGCGGTCTGTGCGAGTATACTTGGGCCAGACTAGGACCAGTACGCCTCGGAAAAGTCATGAACATTCCAACCCGATATCGTTTTAGGACCCCTTTAAACTTCACGGAGTGCAAAATAAAAGCAATGAAGGGTTGCTGTTAACAAGTGACAAACAAAATCGTCGAATTAGCACACACAAACGGAGGAGGCAATTCCTCAGGAATACTTTCAGCCTTTCCACTCTGGTGAAGAAGGAAGACCAGCGAAGCTGTACTATGGTGGGAATGAAGTAATGGCCGGCCGCAAGTCGGCAAGCCAGAGTGGAAAGGCTGGAGAGGTTGCCGCCATCTATGCGCGACGGCGGCAACCAGACAACCGGCCAGCCGTTTGTCTGGTTGCCGTCGTCACTTATAGATGGCGGTAGCTGTCCAAAGTTTAGTGTCATCATTTAGTATCATACTGGGGAAACTAGCCCTTAACAGCTCCGCTGTAAAAAGAAGTGTGTGTGTGTGTGCGTGTGTGTGTGTGGGGGGGGGAGGGGTTAGTTTTAAAAACATACTGTGTTGTAAAGGTTCCTCTTCCCCACATCTTTGGCGCAGACCAAAAAGCGTTACCCCGGAAACTACTTTGTTTGCAAAAACGCTCTTGCTAAAAAAGCATGTTTTTGTCGTGCCACACGTTCGCGCCGTTCCTCACGACAATGCACTAAGAATAATAATACGTGCCTTTCAAATACTTGGCTTTCACTGAGCTTGAACCTCCTGCAGCGTGCATTTTGCACCATCGAATTCGATTTTCTCAGCAAGAAGAAATCACAATGACCACCAGCCTATAGTGTGATGACGTCACGTGCATACAATGTTAAACAGTTCAGCTTTCTGGTGAAATGTGATGTTCGCAACACTAGCAATAGATGTCCTAATTGTAAAGTTGTGCAGTATTTATAACAGTCTCGCGATGATATATGGCAGCCTAGAGAAATTTTTTGAGCGCATGACTATTCAAGCATAGTGTTGTAAAGTGAGGGCCCAAAACAAGTGCAGGTAAAACCGAATAAAACATTAGCCTCCCGAGGCAGTATCTAGCGAAGTTTCGAGCTCATGCAAGCTGATGAAATGTGATTTATACTAAGATTTTAGGATTATTCGTCTGTCCTTTGCGCTATTTATGTAAAATTATGAATTTCATTGCGTGCATCTTTACGCATCTCTTTTGGCAGTAAGTCGTTCTGTAAGGGATTATTTAGAAAAATAACATTAATTATCTCTCTCTTTTTGAACATTTCGTGCATTTGACTTCCAATCTATCATGTGAGCACAGAGTCCTTTTTGGCATACAATGCAAGCCGATATTTCACACTGCCAATCAGCAAACAGAAAAACACTTTTACGCAGACTCCACAGCTCGTGTAGTTTCGAGTATCGTCCTTCCGCGTCGGTCTCAAGCGGTTATGTGAACTTTATAAAGTAAAATTTATTGATCATTATAAAAATATATTTGATTACTAACTGAATATTTGACAACATAAATAAAGGGCCGACCACCCTAAAGCAATGCCCCCAAATTATCTGAAAGGTGTTCTGCCAATCTTTTCCGGCGTTTTTATCCTCGACAGGCACGTTGTAAGTGATACGGGACGGCGCCTACACACATTTCTGATTTTGAAGCTAATTTAAATAACTATGTGTTCCTCACACATATAACTTCTCAAACATATAGAAGTCTGTTATTGCCTCTTTTACGTGGTGAACATTACTTTTATGTGTCTGTGGGCTGGACAAAAACAAAGTAAACAGGGGCGCGCGGCGGAACTATGACGATTACGCACGCAAACCGCCAGAAAGTGTCCAATTAAGTAGCTGCCATGTCGAGTAGAACGTGAAATACTACTTCGTTTTACTTAACAAAAAAGAAATCTTGGAGGACGCTTAACGGCACTCGCTCAATTCGAAAATGTAGGCTTACATGCGATTCCATTTCACAAAGCACTACTAAACAGCTCTACGTCTTCGGATTCGCGAAATGTGGAATATCTATCTGTGTAATCTCACTCAAACATCAGCTGATACCGAAACCAAAACTTCGGCTGACGTCAGGCAACATTCGATCTCGTGTCATCAGAGTCATGGCCACGTCACGTTCGAACCACGCGGTCTTGTGACGTTCGTGGGAGCGAGGTACATGGACACGCGACGCGCGGCAGGTCTCTTCGCATGGCGTGGACGCTGATGGCCCGGCTGGAGAGTGGGAAGGTGAGAACACGAAAGATGGAGAGGGTGGAGCGGAGAAACCGGACATGCGATAAGCACGCAGTGCAGCGCAAACTTGCGTATCTTGCGTATCCACGTTGCGGTGATCACGTGGATTCCGTAGAGCCAACACTGGGAGGAGAAACTCATGACGTCATAGTTCAATTTCGCTCTGAGAAGTAAAGCAATACAAAAACGTTGAGAATGACGTAGTCATGCCTCTGACGTATGGTTCAACGTTTGCTGCTCCAACTCCGTCGCATTGACTGCGCTGACGATTGCGCCTCGCGTCGCACGCTAGAGTTGACAGATTTCGGCGACTGGCTCATTTGAAAGTTTGCTGGCCACTTTATTAAATATATAGATGGAATTAGACCGTAATATTTGACATCGAGTCTTCCTATATGATACTGAACAGGGCTGCATAGTTTTCTAACATATCAAAAATGAAGCTTGGAGTTGACGCTTTAAGCTTCGCCTTTAAAAGTGGAACGCGATAGCGTTAACGGGCCTCGTTTGCATCGCATTCTCATTTGCCGCGCAAGCGTGCCTCGCGTGGCCTAGTCAAAAGTGCCTGACTCGCAACCGAAGGATCGTGGGTTCGAATCCCGCCTAAAATTCTTAATTTTTTTCTTTAAGGAAAAGGAATTACTTTAAAAAGTGAAATCATTTGAGACATACGGCGACCTTTAATTCGCATTACATGTCATGTTTTAATCACTCTCATTCCACGCGTGATGTCACGTTTCACGTGAGCATTGTGGGTTGTTTGAAATTCTTGCGCGAGGGCATGTAGCTCTGACGTCATGACCCTATCGACCAATCAGGATTTTCCAGTCACGCCACCGACATCGGCTTTTCTGCGACATGAGCTCCTTAACGCTATCGCGTTAAAATCATCAATTAGCAAGGGTGATGCTCATTTGCAAATTAAATTGACCGGCATCTTGTGAAGAACAAACCTCCACAGCCAGGCTATGCCAGCTTATCCTGTATAAGAAAATGTTCACTTGGGCAAGCGCTATTTTGGGCCAGATTCGATCTGAATGCGAAGGTGCGTATAGATTAGAGTGAACAATTGCGATTACTCCTTGATGCATGATTAGTCGCATGCATGCGGTGCTGAGTGCAAACAATGTTTGGTTAGAACAACAAGCATTTTGATTTCCGCTCGGTGTTTCTATAAAAAATAGACTGAAAGGAATTATCCTAAACTTTTGTGACATTTTGAAAGTTTCATTGCTTTTAGCTCAGTTGTGTCGTCATCATATACATATATATTGTGAAGCGTATTTCGTAAACCATATTTCATGATATATATGGCCACGAGGTGCTCATTTCATAATTTTATGTGATGTAATTAATTCCTTAGTTCAAGGACACAATCACGATTTCACTTTTAATACTGCGACACAAAGTTGTACGAATCACGGGTATTTTAGGCGACCTACCACACTTCGCGACAACATTTTATACCGTGTAAATAGATCAGCTTGCATTTTAGAATTTTACTTAAACACGAAGAAAGGACAAGAAAATACAGTATAGTTCTAAATTTCAAGCTGATCTATTTACATGTATGTACCAACAAGCTCAACTCTTTACTCTTGTACTTAAACATTTTGATTCAGGTAAAATATATGTTACTGGTAAACAAAGGGATGTTGAGTCGTATGAACACGACGTAACGTACGTTAATGTAGATTTTCTTCTACTCTTGTGTCGAAATTAAATAACTGAATTTCATACTTCTGGTACCTAAAAAACAAAAGTAAATTGCAGGGACGATCGAAGAAACTATATAGTTAATCGTTTCACGGCGTAAATGGTGTATATTGCAAGAACAATGCGGAAAATATATTCTCAATTTAGCGGTTCAAACCGGTTCGAACCGGTTTGAACCGTTATTTTTTGCTTCCCGGAACTGAACCGGAACTGAACCGAAAGCCGTGAACCCGAACCGAACCGATAAAAATTTGGGTTCGACACTCTGCAGAGGAGGCTATGATTGGGCGGAACGGAGACTCGCTAATGACGACGTCATGCGCGGGTTTCGTCTTCTCTGTTTGCTGACAAGGTGAGAAGGGCAAGGCGCGTTTTTATAATGCCTACGGCACGCGATCGCTGCCTTCCGTCGTGCTTTGGCAGCGCGTACTCGCTCGAGGCCCACGAGACGCGGAAGCATCATCGAAGGTTTTAAGCTCGCCTCGAGCGCCGGACGAGGTGCTTGTTTCCCGATAAATATTTCCTCCCTCTCACTCAAGATGGCTCGCGGTGGAGGGCGGGACAAATGGAAGAAAGTGGTGTGCGTATACAGCCGAAGTTAGTCTGCCTTGCCTTAGCAAGCGACGTGTCTTTCAGCTGTAGATGAGCAATTTGCCCAGTGCGGTACAGCCACTAGGCTGGGGTCTTTAACGTGCAACACTCACAGTAGTGATACACGACCGCATGCTGGTACGATGCTCATCCAGATCGAAACGGGCAGGAGGGAGGATTGAACCCGGGATCCCTGAGGACAAATGAAGGCCTTCCTCGCCTTTCTGATCCTCTCAGCGGACATAGATGTCGTTGATCACGCTAAGAACAGGGTTTGGCGTGAATATTGAAAGGCGGTGCAACATGCAGTTGAAATATTGCCACTTCATACGACATGCAAGTTCATCTGCACTTCAGGCTCCTTGAATGTTTTTCTACCAACCTAACGCTCGAAGGCTGATTCGGTTTCCCTCTATCTCAATCAGTGACGGCCCGCGCTTGGCTGCTTGTCATAGGCTGAGTTTATCTGGATGCGACCGCAGCGCATCGAATTGACTATTTTGATTGGTAGTAGATGAGCAGAAGAGGAGAAATATAGGGTATGTGTGATTGGTCCCCGCTCGATTCGACGATCGCATCCATGTAAATCCAGCCATTAGCCTCGGATACATGGATGCGGCCGTAGCGGATTGAATCGATATATGACGATCTTTTTTGGGTAGAAAGGGAACATGCAGGGGGTCAGGGAGCGTTTGATTTTTTCCCTCTCAAATTAAGGCACTACTCTCGCCTCTATGTAAACGAAACAGCCATAGTCTGTTCTCTGAGCGTTCTCTGTGTTGTCTTTTGATTGGCCTTCGCCACCTAACGTTCCGATGAGCCCAAGACGTGTTTGGAACACTTGCTCACTGTATAGGGTTCTTGCACGCGACCATGATGCAACGCTACTTCCTGGCTCACAATCTGGCCGGAATGTATGGTCGAGCGGTTTCCCGATTATAACCTGCAAATGTATGAAGGTAATAATCTGAAGGCCATTTTCACAATGTCCCAAAGCTTAGTGTATAACTCTAAGAAGGTTCACAGCCTTTCAGATTCAAAATATTTGAGCAGGCTACGTAATAACACCTCTTTCCTATTTGCTACCGTTTGGTTCATGGTCGCAGCGTAAAGTGTTTTATGTATTTTGTATTGTGTTTTTCAGAAGCACATTTTCTATACCGATCACATTCCTTGGGGCATCAGAGTTACCAGATAAATTTGCGCCGACCAAGAAGAAAGTTCACTGGATGACCATGGAAGAAGGTAGATTATGGCGCTCTTTAAACTGCACATTAATAAGGTCATTATTTCAGCTCATGATAATTTTTATTTTAGGTTCCCTTAAAAAACTATACTGCTGAGATTTACTGGAAAGTTTTCCGAGATTAAGAGTTTACCAGCGCAAAACTTTAGCAGCGCAGAACAAAAACTAAGACCAAAATCTTTCCGCGGTATTATTCGCTGTTCGGCACGGAAATGGCACTCCGTTTCACGATGGACCACGGCGGGCGCTACTAGCCATCACAGTCAATCCAGGGCTGTAAACGTATCATGTGGCTGCGCGTCCTACACCTCTCGAAGGTCACGTGACACTCAAACGGCGTTGGATAGGCCTGAATGACTGGCGGCGTCATCTGCTGTCCATCGTAAGGTAAAACGGAGTATGGCTTCTTTTAGAAGATCAATATCTGGGTATTCTTCCCGTTCATGCGGAGTTTGAGTATCACGGGGCACACAAAGATAACGATGTCGAAACGTTACTAACTTGCTAACATGGGTGTAAATAGAAGCTTCGTAGTCACCCTTTCCGCGGTTCGTGCATGCCCACCTTTTTAATAGGGAGTTTTAGCGGGTCGTTCTTCGAGCCAACGGTTCCGAAATCACGAACGATGCAGCTGGTCCGTTCTGTGAAACCGTACGTGAAATTTGACGTATTTTAGCAAATCGTGAAACTGGCGCAACCGTGTAGCACAATGATGATGATTGTGTTTGACCGGTGGCGCCATCTTCTACACCAGGGGTGGCCGGGCTGACTCGGCGTAAGAGCCGCAAGCAAAACTACTAAACTTCCAAGAGCCACCTGGAAGAGGAAAGACATAAAGCGAGGGGGGGGGGGGGGCACACCTTTGTCCAGAGCCATAAATTAAACTTGAACTACTTTAGATCTATCAGAGTCCAACGCAATCCAACTGGTAAGGTAGCAGTAGCGCAAGACAACCAAACAGCAACCTGTCCTTCAATTTTAACATTGTTTCATTCCTCTTTTTTGGGAAGTGCTGGTGTGACCGGCTAAGAAGAGGGGGGGGGGGGGTTAGGTTTACTAGGGAGTCGCGAGCCGCACTTCAACACGCAAAGAGCCGCATGCGGCTCGCGACCCGCAGCTTGGCCACCCCTGTTCTAGACTATCATGAAGGCTGTGATGCGCGTGCCGTAGTCTTTTGGAGTCACCTATGCCCCTTGTCGCCCCTGCCGGACTCCGGCTAGGGCTGGCGGGTGTTGTGTTCGGTGGTGGGCCGGCTGGTGATAGCGTTGTGCCCTGCCTCGACAGAACGTTGAGGCCGCACGCAGCTCTGTCTCTGGCGGGCTCAGAGCTGGTCCGGGCCGGCCGGCGCCTTGGTCGCCTTCCGTCAGGGGAGAGATGATGTATACCCCGACTCCTGCCCCCCCCCTCCCCCCCCCCATCCTTTTTTTCTTTTTTTTTCTTTGCCTTCCTAGTCTTCCGGTATGGGCAGCATTGCCTTTTGTGGCCCTGTATGCCTGGGTAACCCACCCTCTGAATACAAATAAAGTATCATTAATATTATTAATATTGATAATAATAATAATTTTATTATTATTATTATTATTATTATTATTATTATTATTATTATTATTATTATTATTATTATTATTATTATTATTATTATTATTATTACATGTAAAACATTCTGCTACGTATAAATCCTCGGCGGCTCGTGTTGCCGGCGTGCCACTGATGTAAACTGGACGGCCGACGTAACATTTGCCGGTCGGAATTTCAAGAACTGCGAAGCTAGATAGAGTAAAAAGGAACTGAACGATCGTAAAAGTTTGTGGTGTGTCTTCATCATCTTGAACTTGAACGATCGTTCACGTTGTGTGCCGTCAAACCAAATAATTTCGTCTGCTCGCGGTCCCCACAGCAGCGAGTCTGCCCGCAGATCGCTGAAATTAACTAGCATGCGCAGTTTAGAGCAATCACGGTCGTTTACCATTTTATGAGCAGTTCTAGAAATGATCTGGTTCAACCTCTCAAATGAAGGAGAGTGACAAGATGGCAAATCACAGGGTGTAGAAACAAATGGTCCCGGAACTAATGGTCCCGGAACAAATGGTCCCGGAACAAAGTCCAATTTAGGAAAAAATATTCCCGTAAAAAGATTGTTTCTGAAACCCAGATATACCATACAATATATATGATCCGTTATGCAATCAGTGATTTCCTGGTGGAATGAATGATCCCGTCTAAATTTTGAGGCCGTTTACTTTGAAGAAAGTGGTCGGGTACTGAACTTAATTTTATTCGAAATGGTAAGAATATTTTCGAAATGAATACTGTCCATAAACATGAGGAAGATACACAAAAAGGGGGACGGACAACGAAGACTTCCATTACTGTCCAAGGTCGCTAAACTCGTGAAGCACAACTTTGTGCCCGAAGTTTGCGGAACACGCTACTTGGACTCTCGCGACGCTGACGTCGCGCCGAGCCAGGTGTCAATCATTAGAACGCTTATTTCTTTAGAGCGGCAGAATGTAGCAAAGTTCATCGTGGCGCGCGTGCAGCCTGTGAAAGGCGCGTGGAGCCCGCTCACTGAACGGCTTCGCTGATGACGTATCGCCCGTTTGTCCCTACATCCCTACGCCAAGCTAAAAGTATAGCATTGCAGATTGTCCCTAGGCAACCTGTTGACGCTCCAAATCCCTCCAAAGTTTGTGTAAAAAAGTGATTAGAAACTTTGTTTCTCGAAGCTGTCACTGACGTCAAAGTGACGTTTTCTAACTTTGCGAGAGCCGTGGTTTTAGCTCGAAATCTTCGCTTCGGATCGAGGCGAAGTTAAACTTTGTCAACATGGCGGTGTCGTATAGCTGCGGCCGAGCTTATCTTCTGCCACCGTCGGCGTCGCTACCGAGACCACCGGGACCCTTTCATCTCCCCGACGACGACTTTCGGCGTCAGTACCGGCTATCGAAAGCCGTTGTGCGTTGACTCTGCGACGAGCTTCGTTCGGCGCCCGGACTTCGAGGCGGCGGATAATCGCGTCTACCATGACCCTGGAACAGCAAGTTCTCTGCGCGCTCCGGTTCTTCGGAACCGGTAGCTTTCAAGGCATGCTGGCGACTGACGAGAACCTGTCAGTCTCCCACATGACTCTGAGCCGGGCTGTCAGAGTTTTGCGGCTGCCATCGTTTTTTTTTTTTCAGTAATATTCGAAGAGGTATTACTAAGCTGGTATACAATTCAGAATGTTGGAAAACAAACAAGAACCGGGGTAATTCTTGGGTAGGGTCGAGTCTCCCGGCAGCCGGCAGAATTGTTTCCCCGAAATTATACTGGCAGTCGTCACTCATTGGCGGTTAAATCAGTTCATCAACCGAAGTGTCATCGACAGATCGTTTCATAGGCACGCGATGTAATGACATGAAGGAGATTTTTTCAGTTAGAGGTATATATACACATTAAACATTTTCTCGCCTTTATGCATATAAATGAGATGTCCCATAACTAACACCCTAATAAGTGTAGCGATATGCAGTAACCGTACTTACATAATTGAACTGTCTGGTTTAAACCAACGCGTTCCCAATTATCAATTGCGAAAACCGGAATACTGGAATGTACCTGCTTGCCGATTAAACCTAGGAAAAGAAATGTTATGCTATAGATTGTCTAAACTGCTTAATTATTTTATTCACAGTGATGTTCACGTAGACACTATGAGCATGAAGGAATTGCGTGCGTTGATGTGACATTTTGTTGCAGACGACTAATGTTTTTGGTGTGCGTGTGTTTTTTTTTTGTGTCTCTTTCTTGCCTTGTCACTGCTGCAGAATGCAATTTGGGGGCCAAGAGCTCGTCAAGCCGTTTCATGCGGCTTTTTTCTCGGCCTCCACCATTGTAAATGGAAAATAAAGATATTATTATTATTATATAAAAAAATGTAAACCTCACACCCTTAAAAATGCGTTCTTTTTAAACGCGTTTCTTAAAACGCGTGATAATGCACTACACCTTTTTATAAAGATTTAAAACTACAATACCCCTCGTAAATGTGTAATTACCACACTACACTTATTTTTAGGGTGTACACAGTGGCCCGGGACCCAATAAAATGACTGAACAAATAAATTACACAAACGAGTCGCCGAAACAGCACGTCGCTACTTGGCCAGTGTCGAGGCAATTTCGGCCGAAAACCGGCTTCAATATTGGTCGGATGTACGGTTTCGCGCTTCGTCCCGACATCCGGCAGGTATGGGCGTATCGGTGCAAATAAACGATTTACGTCTAATAGCACTGACACCACTGATCTCTCAGCTGGCTGGATCGCGGATAAAGGCCTGTATTGCTGGGGTCGAGCGGCACCACCTGCAGTCATCGCTTGACACGAGCTAATGCATGCTATAGGAGAAACGGGAAAACTAAATTTTAATACCCTAGTAAGTTGTTCTCGACCATTAAAGTTCTACCGTGTTTTCCGCAAATAAAAGTTAATATTGTGGGCCAGTGGCGGATCCAAAGAGGGGGGGGGGGGGGCGACGGGGGCGGCCGCCCCATACCTAAACGAGTCGACCCCCTCCCTCCCCTTTCTCGGAGGGCAATTTGACATGGGTGGACCCCCTTTGCACAAGAACGAATGGGGAAAATAGTATTCTTGAAAATTTTCCGCCCCCCCCAAAATAGGGTTCTGGATCCGCCCCTGTTGTGGGCAAGTATGTTAAACGCGTTAGAATACCAATCTTTTTTATATAAATGTTGTGTGGTTGAGGGTCGAGGGCGACTTTGATGGGCGTTAACTGTGATGTGTTTAATGAGACAATGGTTACCAAGAGTTATTGTGGAGTCATACGTGATCTCGGAGTCATCAGAGCTCAGCAAACGATAACTTAGAAGGCCTTTACTGGAGAGATTCGCATCGTTTTAACCGCTTGTACATATTACTTGTGGTGAAAGCTTCTTCTTTGAACTGCTGTGAGTGCTTCCGTGACAAACTGAAACTCGGAGCGTGCCGTTCAGTCGCTGAACGTGTCATTTATTTAGCAACCGAAGCAAGCGACGTCAATAAAGTCAGTGGTGTTCCGGCCGATTTTTTTTAATTGATGTTCGAACGTTTGTCGAATGTCTATGTGATCTTCAAGCATCCGATATAATGATCGCAGCACGTCATAAAATACTCGCCCTCAAGCACGGCGTACAAGCTTCCTACTTTTGCGTGTTTCTCCCTTAGAGTTGTGTATATTGCCTGTTGTCAAGCAATGGCCGCCGGTGATGCCAGTGACGGGATCCCGATCCGCGATCCAGACTTGCACTGTGAGAGTTCTAATGCATTGCACCCGCGGAGTGCTGCATGGGGAACGGGCCCCGAACGAACTTGCCGAATGCACCGAGTGCAGACTGATGTTGTCGCCATAGATGTTGTAGAAAAGTACCGACCTCAAACCGAAACTAGCGCCTTTTTGTACGGCGTGGTGGGTAGAAATGCGAGAGTGCAGTCGCTGCCATCGTTTATCTATAAACGTTGGTCGCTGCAACGTGTAACTTATATTTGCGATGACTTTCAATTAAGCAACTCCGCTATCAGAGATATATACAGACGGCGTAATTTTCCGAAACCAGCTGTCTACAAAACAGCATACACTTGAAACTGTAAGCGCAAGAGCTTGCTTCGCTTTAAGCATGGTGATATGAGTGAACCACTGAAAGTATACGGCTTAAATCTAGTTCATTCGAATATCTAGCAATACGTTTCGTAAGACTTTTTATTTCTCTGGTGAGAGCGTTGAGTACGAGAGCTTTTTCAAACAAAATAGACGGGGCAAGATAGCTGTCGTTCAAATATGACTTTGCTCAAGTCTCGGGCAATGTCTCCATGTTTAGCTTTCCCGGACGCTGAGTGAATGCGTCATGGGTTTCTGCTGTGGGAGCTTTGTCGACAAATGTTCCATTTTCACCCGCACACAGATAATGTGGGATCTCGCGGCATCTGTGTTTGTCATAAGCCTTTCATTACACACTGGTTGGTTTCAGCGTCTGTACGGCAACATAGCGACTCAAATTTGGCTAATAAAGCACTGGTCGTCGATTCCTGCCTTTATGAAATATCAGACGCTTACAATTCAAGCTCGCCTTTGAGTTTGTGGCCCGCGGGACTCGATTTTGAGCAGAAAATCTACTTTTTTTTTTCGGTTCCGCTGTGCGAATTTTTCATCGTAGCAGACGAACTTCCGACGTCTGCTCTCGCCCCTCACCTGAGCGAGGCATAACGGGATCGAAGTTCGGCCCAACGGCGCTATAGAGCCCAAAGACAACGCGCAGCGAGCGGCATGAACGCTCGCCTTCCCGCGCTGTCTCGTGCTCTCGTGCACCGCCTAGGGATCGCGGGGATTTTTCGTCAAAAGTTGCGAAGTTGAGCGCGCGCAGGGAGGAGGAAACTTTGCGGCGTTCTTTTGGTCACTCCCCCGCTACGTCAGAAAGCAAAGAATGGTTTGCTCTACGAGTTAACGACCCAACAGTTATCTCCTAACTGTTAATTTAGTCACCATATACGATACCATTGGAGTTATTAATATTTTAATAAAAGGGGCTTTAGAATATTTATGATATCAGTAGGCTTTTTTGAAACGAAAAATGAGTACCCCAAGGGTCATACTGTTGAAGCTACACGAAATCCGAATTACTCCAATCTCGTCATGACGCGTGATGGTAGCACACATAACGAGCAAAAGAAAAAAAAATTCTGAGCTTTCCGGAAAAATATTAAAACCGGTCGAGTTCGTGCAACCGGCAGCCTCAAACTTTGACGAGAGTTATTGGATTTTATCGCATTTATCCGAAAACGCAGAAGCCACACTGGCGATCTTTATCTGGGATAATTTTTTCCTAGTTTGTACTTGAGACCATTTGTTCCGGGACCATTAGTTTCGGGACTATTTGTTCCGGGACCATTTGTTTCGGGACCATTTGTTCCGGCACCATTAGTTTCGGGACCATTGATTCAGGGACCATTTGTTCCGGGACCATTTGTTTCGGGACCATTTGTTCCGGGACCATTAGTTTCGGGACCATTGATTCAGGGACCATTTATTCCGGGACCATTTGTTCCGGGACCATTTGTTACGGGACCATTAGTTTCGGGACCATGTATTCCGGGACCATGTATTCCGGGACCTTTTGTTCCCTTTCCCCAAATCGCCTCCCGCTGTCCTAAGCCTAACGCTCGGCTGGGTCGGCAGAGTCAGTCGCCAAACTGATCGCCATCTTTTTGCACCGGAGTAATGAACGGTGCTGTCTGCGTTCCAGTGACAACTCCAGCGGCCGGAATGGGAGATTCGAACGAGAAGAGCCTCCGAACGACTTCCGCGCGCATGCGCAGTGGCGTCATTGACGCGTTCGAGGACGAACCGTTCGGGTGGAAACGACTTGCTAAAACTCTCTATTTATAGTGGTTGGTCGGTTCGTCTTGCTTTTGGCGCTTCATAGACAATTTTGAAAACTACGCGCCATTTAGTAGCCACTGCGCCAACTATCAGAATCAGCCATTGTTCGGGAACGTACTCCGATCAAGTATTGGACGCTAGGGTTGCCACAGCGTTCGGCGTGAGCTCGGCTCAGCTCGTATCAAAAACGAGTGCTGCGTCATCGCTCGGGTTCAACTCGGATCCAATCACACGCATCGTGTCCAAGAAATTGCGACCGCCAATGTTGCTTGGCGGGGTTTTAAGAAGGATCTATTGAACGCTCGCGCAGACAACGTAGATCACATATTTTTCTCTATATCTTATCAGCACATTTTAAAAAAATGCATTGTATGTTTTTATTTTGTAAAATTATTAAAAAGGACGCCGAGATAACGTTGTGCAGGACAGGGTGTCGAACCGGAACCGAACCGAACCGAAAACCGGAACAGAACCGTTATTTTTAGCCGAACCGGAACTGAACCGAACCGAAATCTTCGCCGCCATCTTGGAACTGAACCGGAACCGAACCGAAAAAAATATAACGGTAACCGGTTCAAAACGGTTCAAGGTAATTTCTTTTTTTTTTTGTTAGTATCACAAAATGAACATATGGGAATAAAAAATTGGAGGCTGTATTTCTATCTATTGATCAAATCGTCATATACAGAATTGCAACGTATGGTAAATTGTGGGTTTTCGTGGCGCTTTTGTATTGGCACTATGATTAACCATGTGTCATGTTGTCACGTGACGTCATGGTGTCAATACATGTTGTCAAGTAATGTCACGTGACCTCGTGACGTCACGTGACTCACTGCGTCAACTCGATTTAATTTGAGGAAGTCACTAGATGTATTAACCTTGTTGACAGCGTGACGTAACATGACATCACGATTTTGCACCGAGAGTCACGTGACACCGTGACGTAAGCGATTTTCATAACCCCTAGTCGAGTGCTCGGGTTCATGACAATCAGCGTCGCCAAACATTTGGGTAACGGCTCATGTACACTTAAATATGATAATAGTCCAACTTTAACAATATCTGAAGCTCAACCCAAGCTTTTGCTTTCCAAACCCTAGCCGCCTAGGGCATGACTATGATGAACACTGACAGTATATAATTAGCGTCAGATCACGTGGCCGCTTGTTCAAATTGCGAGTTGAGGAGGGGATCGACAGCTCTCTCTTTCCTTTATTTTTTTCTGCATCTGCTATTGCGCGGAGGGGAAAACTAATGGATATTTTCGCAAGCTATCAACGTCAGGGGTTACTTCTTAACAGTATTTATTGAAAGTACAAAAAAATGTTGCAAGACCAATTTTACATCATTGAGGCACCCAAACATTTTTTCGTTGTTGCTGAACTGCATCCGAAAGATGTCCCCGAGAATAGCAGTATTGAAATGACTAAATGCGACTTAATAATATGACGTTACATAGAACTACATGTGTGTACGGAAGGAATACCAAAAAAAAAAAGATTTTAGTGACCTCAGAGGGACAGCCGAACGTTGGCGGTCGCTGTAAGTCTCACACGAGCGTCGTTCTCAAGTTATTGCCCAAGTTTCGACCCCTCTGTATTTTGCTTAAAGAAGCTATAAAAAGATTTCTATACATCACTAAATTCTACTCAGGATCACTCCCTAACGTTAATAACTGATTGAACTTGGCTTTGCTCTTTTTTCTAGGCAATGGCAGTCGCCAAACAAATTAGAGAAATATGAGCATCGTTCATTCCCTCAACTCGGAGCCAGAAGCGGCCACGTGGCCTGGTGCCTATCTTATGCCGCCAACGTTAATCATACCCCCGCGCTGCGGTTGGAAAGGAAGAAAACGCGTGCTGAGCTCCAGGCATTGTTAGAGTTCGGCTATTCTCATCACCGCAGTGGTTGGACACGAGCCACTACCCAAGTGTCCGCCGAGGCATTGCTTGTTACGAGCCGATGTACAGTGCTCACGCAGTTCTCCTGTCCAATCCATGAACCGCGCTCGACTGTCGTCAGGCGGGTGGGTTTGATCCCACAATTACGACATCAATCTTTGCGAAGGCAAGACTAAAAGAAATAGTCTCATTTTAGCCTCGCAATTTCACCGCGACAAAGAAGCTTCTGAATCAGTGGCGGCCTGTGCGAGTATACTTGGGTCAGACTATAGGACCAGTACGCCTCGGAAAAGTCATGAACATTCCAACCCGATATCGTTTTATGACCCCTTTAAACTTCACGGGGTGCAAAATAAAAGCAGTGAAGGGTTGCTGTTAACAAGTGACAAATAAAATTGTCGAATTAGCACACACGAACGGAGGAGGCAATTCCTCAGGAATACTATCAGCCTTTCCACTCCGGTGAAGAAGGAAGACCAGCGAAGCTGTACTATGGTGGGAATGAAGTAATGGCCGGCCGCAAGTCGGCAAGCCAGAGTGGAAAGGCTGGAAAGGTTGCCGCCATCTATGCGCGACGGCGGCAACCAGACAACCGGCAAGCCGGTTGTCTGGTTGCCGTCGTCACTTATAGATGGCGGTAGCTGTCCAGAGTTTAGTGTCATCATTTGTTTACTGACGGACACGATACTGGGGAAACTAGCCCTTAACAGCTCCGCTGTAAAAAGAAGTGTGTGTGTGTGTGGGGGGGGGGGGGAGGGGGTTAATTATAAAAACCTACTGTGTTGTAAAGGTTCCTCTTCCCCGCATCTTTGGCGCAGACCAAAAAGCGTGACCCCGGAAACTACTTTGTGTGCAAAAACGCTCTTGCCAAAAAGCACGTTTTTGTCGTTCCAGACGCACGCGCCGTTCCTCACGACGATGCACTAAGAATAATAATACGTGCCTTTAAAATACTTGGCTTTCACTGAGCTTGAACCTCCTGCAGCGTGCATTTTGCACCATCGAATTCGATTTTCTCAGCAAGATGAAATCACAATGACCACCAGCCTATAGTGTGATGACGTCACGTGCATACCATGTTAAACAGTTCAGCTTTCTGGTGAAATGTGATGTTCGCAACACTAGCAATAGATGTCCTAATTGTAAAGTTGTGCAGTTTTTATAGCAGTCTCGCGATGATATATGGCAGCCTAGAGAAATGTTAGAGCGCATGACTATTCAAGCATAGTGTTGTAAAGTGAGGGCCCAAAACAAGTGCAGGTAAAACCGAATATAACATTAGCCTTCCGAGGCAGTATTTCGCGAAGTTTCGAGCTCATGCAAGCTGATGAAATGTGATTTATACTAAGATTTTAAGAATCTTTGTCTGTCCTTCGCCCTATTTATGTAAAATTATAAATTTCATTGCGTGCATCTTTACGTATCTCTTTTTGGAGTAAGGCGTTCTGTAAGGGATTATTTAGAAAAATAACATTAATTATCTCTCTCTTTTTGAACATTTCATGTATTTGACTTCCAATCTATCATGTGAGCACACAGCCCTTTTTGGCGTACCCTGCAACCCGATGTTTCACACTGCCAATCAGCCAAACAGAAAAACACTTTTACGCAGACTCCACAGCTCGCGTAGTTTCGAGTATCGTCCTTCCGCGTCGGTCTCAAGCGGTTATGTGAACTTTATAAAGTAAAATTTATTGATCGTTATAAAAATATATTTAATTACTAACTGAATATTTGACAACATAAATAAGGGGCCGACCACCCTAAAGCAATGCCCTCCAAATTATCTGAAAGGTGTTCTGCGAATCTTTTCCGGCGTTTTTATCCTCGACAGGCACGTTGTAAGTGATATGGGACAGCCTTACACACATTCCTGATTTTGAAGCTAATTTAAATAACTATGTGTTCCTCACACATATAACTTCTCAAACATATAGAAGTCTGTTATTGCCTCTTTTATGTGGTGAACATTACTTTTATGTGTCTGTGGGCTGGACAAAAACAAAGTAAACAAGGGCGCGCGGCGGAACTATGACGATTACGCACGCAAACCGTAAGAAAGTGTCCAATTAAGTAGCTGCCATGTCGAGTAGGACGTGAAATACTACTTCGTTTTACTTAACAAAAAATAATCTTGGAGGACGCTTAAGCTTCGCCTTTAAAAGTGGAACGCGATAACCTTAACGGGCCTCGTTTGCATCGCATTCTCATTTGCCGCGAAAGCGTGCCTCGCGTGGCCTAGTCAAAAGCGTCTGACTCGCAACCGAAGGGTCGTGGGTTCGAATCCCGCCTAAGACTCTTAATTTTTTTTTAAGGCAAAGGAATTACTTTAAAAAGTGAAATCATTTGAGACATACGGCGACCTTTAATTCGCATTACATGACATGTTTTAATCACTCTCATTCCACGCGTGATGTCACGTTTCACGTGAGCATTGTGGGTTGTTTGAAATTCTTGCGCGAGGGCATGTAGCTCTGACGTCATCACCCTATCGACCAATCAAGATTTTCCAGTCACGCCACCGACATCGGCTTTTCTGCGACATGAGCTCCTTAACGCTATCGCGTTAAAATCATCAATTAGCAAGGGTGATGCTCATTTGCAAATTAAATTGACCGGCATCTTGTCAAGAACAAACCTCAACAGCCAGGCTATGCCAGCTTCTCCTGTATAAGAAAATGTTCACTTGGGCAAGCGCTATTTTGGGCCAGATTCGATCTGAGTGCGAAGGTGCGTATAGATTAGAGTGAACAATTGCGATTACTCCTTGCTGCATGATTAGTCGCATGCATGCGGTGCTGAGTGTAAACAATGTTTGGTTAGAACAACAAGCATTTTGATTGCTGCTCGGTGTTTCTATAAAAAATAGACTGAAAGGAATTATTCTAAAACTTTTGTGACATTTTGAAAATGTCATTGCTTTTAGCTCAGTTGTGTCGTCATCTTATACATATATATTGTGAAGCGTATTTCGTAAACCATATTTCGTAATATATATGGCCACGAGGTGCTCATTTTATAATTTTATGTGATGTATTTAATTCCTTGGTTCAAGGACACAATCACGATTTCACTTTTAATACTGCGACACAAAGTTGTACCAATCACGGGTATTTTAGGCGACCTACCACTTCGCGACAATATTTTATACCGTGTAAATAAATCAGCTTGAACTTTAGAATTTTACTTAAACACGAAGAAAGGATAAGAAAATACAGTATAGTCTAAATTTCAAGTTGATCTATTTACAGGTATGTACCAACAAGCTCAACTCTTCACTCTTGTACTTAAACATTTTGATTCAGGTAAAATATATGTTACTGGTAAACAAAGGGATGTTGAGTCGTATGAACACGACGTTATGTACGTTAATGTAGATTTTCTTCTACTCTTGCGTCAAAATTAAATAACTGAATTTCATATTTTGGTACGTAAAAACAAAAGTAAATTGCACGGACGATCGAAGAAACTATATAGTTAATCGTTTCACGGCGTAAATAGTGTATATGGCCAGAACAACGCGGAAAATATATTCTCAATTTAGCGGTTCAAACCGGTTCGAACCGGTTTGAACCGGTTTGAACCGTTATTTTTGCTCCCCGGAACTGAACCGGAACCGAACCGAAAGCCGTGAACCCGAACCGGAACCGAACCGATAAAAATTTCGGTTCGACACTCTGGTGCAGGAGTCTCATTTTTTACGCGAAACTGCGAAACGTGAGTTCTTTGTGGAATGATTCTGGATGAGATAAAATATTAATCGCAGCTTGTTTTCTTACATTTTCGGCACAGCAATAATCGAGGATCCATCCGACGAAAACACAGCCGTGCTTGTCAATCCCGGATTCGCAGGATTGTACTTTGTTAACTACGACGCACGTAACTGGGCCCTGATATGGAGGCATCTTTTCACTAAGGTACGAAACAAGAACAAAAGAAAACCTTTGCTTGCAGTTGAACTCTGTACCATCCCGCATATGTATGTCGAGAATCTAAGCAATTCCGACACTTATATTTAACCGCAGATCCAATGTGGAGACAATAACTGCACACTACGTTTTAGCGTAAGTTGAACCACAGCTGTCGCACCGAGCCACATCCAAGCCGATCCAGCACTTTCAACGCATCACGTGATCACGTACCTCGCGCGCTGCTGCGCACTTCCAGAAAGTCACGGGACGCTCGCACGGCAGTGGATTGGCTCTCGTGGCTCGTTGCTTCCTACACTGTACAGTCAGCACGAAATGAAACCCGAACGCCGGAACGCGTGGCCGTTGATACAGGCTGCTCCACCTGCAGGGCCCCTGAGAAATAATGAAAATGCGCCGGGGTGCGAGGGTGCGAGTCCTACTAAGATGAACTCGACCCTCGTGCGGCGCGTCTGGGAGTTCCGAGTTTCGCCGGTAGCGCGCTGTAAGCGCCGTCACATCCGATACAAAAAGCACTGTCACTCGCTTTGTGTATCGGATTCCCAGCGATATCTCTTCAGCGCTGTCATTCATTGTTGCTTTGTGTATCGCAAGGGCGAAATGAAAGTTGAAACATTTCGAGCACAGAAGAGCCGTAGTGCTAGACGACGTGTACCGGAACCACGCTGGGGCTCCGGTGAACAATGTGCCACGCGCGGTTTCTGCGAAATAGTGAAACGTCATAAACGCGAAATGAAATTCGTTTATTCGCACGACCATAGTCTTTATGAAAAAAAAATGCTGGCTGCAACAAACCGACACGGATGCCTCGGTTTTTATGAGCAATGCCCATGTTTTTGTGCGAGGTTATCAGTAGAATCTTAATAAGCGAAGAATTGCTTGCTGACGCTCTCTTTGGTAAGCACCGATATGCCAGGCGTATCTGTTCCGGAGCGGAATAAATTCATCACCCTGTCTGAGCAGGGCCTATCGCACAGAGCTAGTGTCAACCGGGCGACAGTGCGGCGAAAGAAAAGCACCCGAGTGACGGCGCTTATAGCGCGCCACCGACGAAACGCATAAGTCCCAGATGCCCCGCGCGAAGGTTGAGGACATCTTAGTAGGACCCGCACCCTCGCACCCAGGTGCATTTTCATTAGTTCTCAGCGGCCCTCCAGGTGGAGGAGCCTGTATCGATGGCCACGCGTTCCGGCGTTCGGGTTTCATTCCGGGCTGACTGTACATCATAAAGTTAAACGGAGCAGAGCAGGAAATTCACTGCGTTCTTAATGGAGGAATTTGTAGGCTGGGAGTTGAAGGTTGTCGGAATGCACCAAAGGCTAGCTTATATTCACAATACATTCTTAATAAGCGCCAGTTACGACCGGTAGGGCCTTCTTTGATGTTCTCGGGACTCACGTTCGCTAACGTGTACCCTCAATGGGGAAGACAAAATTGTGCCATAAAAAGGTTGGACGTCACTACAATATTGTACACTAGTCTTCCATTGTATACGTCAAAAAACAAAAAACAACAACAAATATTGGGTGAGACATTGGCTGTGCAGAAGTTCAATAAGTTGTGTGATCCAGCTATGTAGGATGTTTTTTTTTTTTTTGTTAAGTGTTGTGTACTTTCACAGGAAATTGATACGGTGACCGCTTGGATGCTGTCTGACCAGTCCGAGAAATTATTTAAGTAAGCACGCCACAACAACAAGATACGTTAGCCCTCTGTAGAATGCTCGGAAATGAAGGCCTCTTACTCGTAGGGAAAACAAGACTACCCTGGAGACTATGCTATGGCGGATGGAGTATGGGGCGCGGTCATCTTACCATTGGAAACATTGGAATGCGTATCATTTTTATTATTTCTCGCTTCTTTTGGAAAGTTACTTCAAGCGGAGTGAAATGGTGGAGCAAATCATGGTAAGCAAACACTACTTCATTGCGCTCTTGCTTTCTACCGGAATGGAAACGGCGCATCCAAAACCTTTCACAATAGCGCTACACGTTGCAGTGTTCTACTGTTGTCAGATGATCTCAGATTAACCTCTTAAAAGTGGTTCAGTTTCGTTACTTTTTGTTATAAACGTTAGATTGAGCGTACTAAAAATTTATAAATAACGGAAAAGCAACAGGATTCTTTCAAAGTTACTTTGCAAAAAATACTTTTACGAAAACAAAATCAAGATTGATAATTTAGTTTCTTAACAATATCACTTTTTCTATAATCGTCACACAGCGTCTTACAAACGGTACCTTCTGAAATGCGACGGTTTCGGAAGAGAGAATTTGTATCTTGGCCTACGTCTCGTTGTAAAATGCAAACCAAGAAAGGGCGTAACGCTCGCTCAGATCAAGTGAGGAACAAAATATCGGTATCCATTGGAAAGTCTCGTACTATTTATCTTGTCTTAGTTTTATTTTTCTCTAAAGATCAGTAAATTTTTTTCGAGCGCCTTTTCCCCTAAGCTATACCCTTCAAAGTGCCTGTAGAGAAAATGGCCACACAGCGACTTTACTATTTCCTTTGTGGTAACCCATCGCGCCTGTACCTCTACACATTATTAGGACGCGAATATCGCGGTTTCGTAGAAGTCAAGTCCCTGAATCTTTATAACATTTAAACTTCACACATCTTGTTTGCATCTGCTCAATATACAGTATTGAATTAACCATTTTAACTTGAAAAGTGCAGCATTTCTCTTTTATTTTACATCTTCGCTTTTGGAGTCCACGATCTTGTCGATCTCACGTGTGTGTCTACCTTTGTTTTTAGTATCGGGTTTTATGTCTCGACCGATCAATTTGTTCACCTTCTGGTAGTTGTCAGCGAATATTTTCATTAATGTTTTGTATTTTATTTTAGCGACAAACATTGGGATAGCTGCGAAGTGTTATTTTAATTCAGAAGCAGATGCAGAATAAGAATATTTATTTTTCATTCACCTGCTGCAACTTCATGCAACTTCGATCATTGTTTATCATAATATATTTGTTGAAATGACTGTAACTTCATCATTTCCACCAATTAAATGACGGCACTTTTTCAGGAACGACTTCTGTCTATTATGGATCGCGTAGCAAAGAAAATGGACTTCACGATCCCGGTAAATCATAATACGTGAGTATGAATTGGATGTGATATCAATACACTTCGCTGGGAAAATATAAGTCAAGATTTCTTTGACTCCTTTCACTTTGATTTTGGTTTTATGGAGTCATGCGCGATCTGTAAACACCATTAGGTCGATTTTGTTTCGTGTAACTTCTGATGTATATTCTCCCAAGTTTAAGTAACTATTTTTTATTGGTTTATTGCATACTGCAAATTTCATGAACGTTCCAGGCAGGAAAAGCAGAAAGGGAAATACAGGAAATCTCGTACATAGTTCAGAGAAGCATTTTCACCAATAACAGGCTGCACGTCGACATTGTCGTTAGGTTTTGCAGTATGCTATTTTACCGTTACTTACATGTGTTATCAGTGCATACGTGAACAAGACTCTATTAAGATGTCCTCACTGAAGCTGAACCCCCAGAAAATGTGTACAAGTCTATACTTCGTTTCAGCTTAGGTCCGAGCGCGGGCGATGTTAAGCAGCCGAAGGGCCAATCAAACAGCGTAAAAAGCGCAATGTCGCGGCGTGCTCTCTGTGCTTGACTAGCCGGCGGAGGAGCAGTGCACAGAGAGACGGCGAATAGCCGCTTGTCCTATCAACTGCAGAGAGCACGCCATGACGTTGTGCCTCTTTAGCTGTTTGATTGGCACCTTCGGCTCATAATATCGGCCGCGCTCGGACCTAAGCTGAAACGAAGTACAGAAGCAATTCACTGATGAGTGTGAATTTGAATTAGTGAGGTGGTTCTGTTGTGATAATACTAAAGTGTCAGAACGGTCACAAGTAGCGCTGGACGTCAATTAAAACTTTTAACCAGATTAATTAACACCCTTTGGTCAATTAATTATTTGGTTAATGGATTTCGTTGATTCTCAGGCATATTATTTTTCTAAAACTGTTTTTATTGTTATTGCTGAATTGTAATAAATGGCGCATTGTACGACTTCGAATTTTAAATCAACTTTATTGTGTAGTTGAGAACGGTCAGATAGACTCCCGCATTCGCAAATTCTTACGTCAGCCGCAGAGGTCAAGGAGGCTCGTTGACATTGTCAGGCAACATCGAACTCCTTCGATTTGTTCAGAATATTCTCTGCTGAGCTAAACGAACACTGGCATGGGTTTGATGAGGCCGGGACACGCATAACCTTCTCCCT
Organism: Ixodes ricinus; assembly: GCA_037355805.1. Lineage (NCBI taxonomy): Eukaryota > Metazoa > Arthropoda > Arachnida > Ixodida > Ixodidae > Ixodes > Ixodes ricinus. Next base: position 10,160 of record JAZHYW010025700.1, on the reverse strand, counting down.
TGTTTGGAGTTACAAATCTAGGCCTCTACGGCTTACTTCAAGTCAAAATTCCAACAAAAAGCTTCAGCTTCTGTACAGGTCTACTCGTCCACGTCTGCGTGGTGAAAGCGTTACATTTTTACTTTTTTGTTGGTGAAAATTGAACCAATTAAGCAAGTAAACAAATTAATCGCGATTAAAGCATTAATCGATTAATCGGTAGGTTAATCGATCAAATGCCTAGCCCTAGTCACGAGTATAAATTTCGCGCATGTGTCTGGCCTCCAGTCCTAAGGCAGATGAGTTACTTCGATCTACGATGATGTCAGCGCTTTAGAAGCTTCGTTGCCCACTGCTGTTTATGGCGGCCTTCAACGTTTAAACTTGACATTTCACATCATAGCGGGCAAGGCCTATGAGTACAACGATTTAAGCCTGCAGTACCTGCTTCAATATTTTCCAATGCTCATTATATGACTACACGCGATAGATTCAACTCAATCAACGCCATCTAGGATGATCAAAGCCCATTCCCTACCATTCCGACGTCATCACAGTGAGCTGGAGCTCAAACATTGGACACGAGCGCTGCGTCGGCGATCGGCTTGGCCTCGTGTCCAATCAACGCGTCGAAGGACGCCCGCCATCGGGCTCGGACCCAATGGCTGACTTGACGCCATTCGAGTGTGATGACGTCACGAGGAGGGAGAGCAGGCTGTTCACTGGCTTCGAATATTCCAGGTGGTGTTGACTCAATGCGGAGCGCGAGGTCGTCTGCTCCTTGTCGCAGGGGCGGCGATGATGTCAAAACGCCGAACTCTTAGTGGCCGATTAAAAAAACGAATAGTGGGTAGACCTCAAGGCATCTAGCACTGAGGTCCACAAGAAGTAGACGACTTGCTCTCCGAATAGGCCTACTGCACAAAAATGGTTTCGGTAAATTCGGTCTAGGCGAGTACTAGTGTCATTGTGGAATGGACGAAATTTGAAGTCTGTGCTACGTCTAATGATTTAAAACATTCTTATTAGAGCAAAACCTTGTCAAGAAGAAACAGGTTGAAGAAATTAAACAGTCCATAAAGGACAGAAGAAAGGGAATTCTTGTAAACAAACGCGTATGGATCAAATAAGCGTGGCCGACAAGGGCTTCGCGTTGTCCCTGGCTCAGGCAACAGTTAACAATTTACTTTCTCGTCCTACCATTACTTCTCCACGTTCAGTTACGCTCAAGTCAACACTGTCAACATCCTGTGCGGTATCGGCCACCCCAGCTGTGTGAATGCCTCGACGCTGCTTTGGAATGAAGGCAGCTCCGTTTGGCAGAAGGGTTACAAAGAATTCAACAGGTAAGTTCTGTAGTTCTATTTTTTACAGCGGAGCTGTTAAGGGCTAGTTTCCCCAGCTGCGTGTCCGTCACCAAATAAATATCGACAGAAAACTCTGCACAGCTACCGCCATCTATGAGCGACGGCGGCAACCAGACGACTGACTTGCCGGTGGTCTGGTTGCCGCCGTTGCTTATAGATGGTGGTAACCTTTCCAGCCTTTCCAACCTGCTTTTTCACCAGAGTGGAAAGGATGAATTTCACTAGGCGTCGTCCTAGAAGTCGTCTTCCAGGTCGTCTTAGCAGTCATGATGTCGTCCTAGATGTCGTCCCTAGAGGTCGTCCTTGCGGTCGTCCGAGAGGTTGTCTCGAGGTCGTCCTAGATGTCATCCTCGAGGTCGTCTTTAGACGTCGTCCTAGACGTGGTCCTTGAAGTCGTCCATAGAAGTTGTCCTAGACGTCGTCCGTGAGGTCGTCCTAGACGTCGTCCCGAGGTTGTCCTAGGCGTGGTCCTTGAGGTCGTCCTAGACGTCGTCCTCGAACGTCGTTTTAGGCGTCGGTCCTTGAGGTCGTCCTAAGCGTTGTCCCCGAAGTCGTCCAGGCGTCGTCGTTCAGGTGTCGTCCTCGAGATCATCTTAGAAGTCGTCCTTGAGGTCGTCCTAGATGTCGTCTTTGAGGTCGTCCTAGACGTCGTCCTCTAGGCGTCGTCCTTGAAGTCGTACAAGAAGTCGTCCCTGAGGTCGTCCCACCATAGTACAGCTTCGCTGGTCTTCCTACTTCACCAGAGTGGAAAGGCTGAAAGTCTTTTCTCAAAACGTATGGTGGATTAATGTTCTTCACATCCTACAGAGGAGCGTACTTCGTATCGCTTCTATTTTCTTTCGTATTGCTTATATTTTAAGTCACTCTGTAAAATTCCCGAAGGCGTTAGGTGGCTGCGATGAGAAACACCAGGACACTATAAACAGCCCAGCCACAAGGGCGTTCAAGCAGGTTCTGGGGACCTTTGGGTGGTTTAATTGTTTTACGGATACAAACTTCTCGGGTACTCTGATGGGATACGCAATGTTGTGTACCCAGTGCTACGTTGTGTTGTATCGAGTTCATGTTTATACCTATATAACTCGGGCCATTCCAAAATATTGAATTTTGCACGAAAAGAGTTTCCGTCACGCACGGAAGCTCTCAGCAGCCCATGTTGCTGAGATAGGCTAAATGCTCCAATTTAGTCTATATCTATTGGAACATTTAGCAGCATAGGCTAAATGCTCCAATCAAGCTGGAACAATGTAGCAGACCGACCACTGGCGAATGCACCGAATTGCATTAGTGACCACTGTGTTAACTTGCTTGTAGGTTGGCACGATGAAGAATATAACGAAATAAAACATCCCCAAACATTTTCCATATTTTGAGGCTGACTTGTGACTGCATTTGTTTCGAAGGTGTGCATGTGAGCTGGTCAGGAAGCATCGCAATGTTTCCAGCCGCTGATTCATCGGGGAAATCGGTGGCCGAGTGGCGAGATAGCGCTCGGCAGTCGAAGAGTGCGGACGCGCGATGGCTCGCTCTGATAGCGAGGTGATAACGGCCGACGCCGGCCGTGGTGACAGGCCTTTCTGCATCCCTGCCGACTACCGGATCGTGCTGCCGACGTTGCCGGCTGGAGACAAGGGAAAAAACCAAGTCTACCTCCACTGCGATGTAAATGCCAGGCCAATAAGGATCGTCGACTTCAAGGAGCCTTTGGAAAAAGCGGACCTACGTAAGGATGTCGCAGGGCTAGGTGTGTGCCAAATGGGACACGTGTGGCTCTGCAGTCTAAAAAGTGCAGCAGCGAAGGAACGACTGCTACAGCTGGGCCGGCTCACGGTGAAGGGAAAGCTGTGCGTCCCCGTGGACCCCAACCGGCAGGAAGTTCGGGCCAAGTTACACTGGGTCCCGTTCGACGTATCCAATGACGCTCTCCGGAAGGCATTGGAAGTGTACGGCACAGTTCACGAGGTGACCAAGGAGAGGTGGCGAGTGGAAGGCTTCGAAGACATCGAGTCGACCACCAGGATCGCCAAACTGACACTCAAGGAAGGCAAAACGCCGGAGAACCTACCTCACCAGCTAAGGCTCCAGGAGGGCACGATCCTCGTCGTCGTACCCGGGCGGGCACCGCTATGCCTGCGGTGCCGAAGGCAAGGACATATACGGCGCGATTGCCGTGTACCTCGGTGCGGGCAATGCCGGAGCTTCGGCCATGTGGCCCAAGACTGTGCACGCTCGTACGCGAGTGCTGTAGTCAACCGAGCGAGCGACGAGGGATGCGACCTCATCATGGATGAGGCGGAAGCAGAGGAGGCCGCAACATCGTCGACGCCATTTGAGAGGGCACAGCAGGACAAGTCGACGGTTGAAGGTCAAGACAGCAAGAAGGCGGAGGCGACAGTCGAGGATGAGCAGCGCACGGAGACGGCTCCTGAAGCCAACGAAAAAGAGGGACAGGCGACAACGACGGGAATACCTTCACCGGAGGCAGTGGCGGTGATGGCGATGGGAAGCACCGGCACCGAAGCAGCGGCCATCGAGTGTGAGCCAGCCATGGAACTGGATCCCTCAAAGGTGAAACGGCGACTAGACGACGAGTCTCCGAAAAAAGCCGCACCGGTACAGCAGTGGTCTGAGGGGGAGTTTCAGCTGGTTGGAAAAAAGGGTCGCTACGTCAGCAAACTGCGGTCCTCGTCGCTGTCCCGCGATGGGGGTCTGTCGCAGTGAGTATCGACCCTGGAATGGTATGACGCAAAGGGTAATCGCCGGGAAGCTGGGCTCTGACGGCGAATTAAAACGGCACAACTAACGTCTGGTCTGCGCATAGGGACCCTTAACGTCAGGGGACTTGCGGCACGCCGCCGACAGTGTCAGCTGAGTCGCCTCCTCCTAGAGAGGGACCTAGACGTCCTGGCGGTTCAGGAGACGAAGGTCGAAAGTGAAAGTCAGACCGAGTTCCTGGTGAAACCGTTTACGTCGAGGTACAATGTCTGCGTCAGCCATGCTGTAGGAAGATCTGGAGGATGTTGTCTCTTCTTGAGGAGAGCTGCTGGGTTCATCGAAGAGAATGTTGTATCGTGTGAATCGGGAAGGCTTGTTCTCTGTGACTTTTTTTTCCTAAATCTAAAGTGGAGGGTTATCTGCATTTATGCGCCAAACGTGGAGAGTGAGCGACGCGCCTTTTTTGAATATATTTGACAGATTTGTAATCAGTGACCGATTTACGATATTGCTGGGAGACTTTAATTGTGTCTGTATGCCAGAAGACCGGACAAATCAAAGACGAAATAGCGATCGGTCAAGTGAAGTTTTAAATCAGTTGATTCAAGATAAGGGGCTCGAAGACCTGGCACCCTGCATATCACCGGGACATCGGGTCCTTTACACGCACCATCAAGGCAGAAGTCATGCCAGGCTTGACAGGGTATATGTTTCAGCGGATTTAGTACCCCAGTGTAACGACTTCGCGGTCAGTCATGTCTCGTTCAGCGATCACAGTTTGGTGAGCTTTACCTTGGGTCAGCGTAAGAAACAACCTAGCTTTACGTGGGAGTTGTGGAAGTTAAACGCAAAGCTCCTCGAGGACCAAGAATTGATAGGGAAAATCGAAAGTAAGCTAGGCAGACTAGAAGGCGTTTTGGAAAATAACATATGTGAGGAGTGGGAACTATTTAAACAGCAGGTTAAGATTGATGCGATTGAACGAGCAACTAACATAAAGCGGGAAGAACGAAGGGTAGAAAACGGTCTTCGACAGGATCTACAAAGGCTTTATATAGAGGAGGAGAGAACGCCAGGAGCCTTCAAAAACTACATAAGTACTATCGCGGACAATATGAGCTGAAACAGCGCTCCGGCCGGCGCACGGTACTACCTGCGCCGCCTGTCGCCTTGCTCCGCACACACGGTGCACCCTGAGGCCGAGATAAATCATCACTTGCGCTCGCTGCGCCACAGCGCTCTTCCGGCCGTCTGCAAGCGAGACGGCGTGTGCGACAGCGGGCATGTGTGTGGTAGGGCCGCAGGGGGGGGGGGGGGCGCGTTTGTTTTGTCCCTAAGCAAAAACTGCTTGCTCACCAATTGCTTATGCATGGACTGAGGACTCCTCGAGCTTCAAGTTTTTTCTTCATTTTCTTACCATGTTTACGAATGGAATTAAAGAATTTGATTAAAAATGATTCGATTTTGCACGGGTTTACGGCTCATATGACGTGAGTCGTATAACTTTTTTGCGTGATAGTGATGTACTTAACATATTTTCAGGTGGGTGGAGAATAGGTCCACCCTTGCCGGAAAAGATGTTATGGGCATGCTGCTACGTTTTGGCTCACCCAAAGAACAGGGGACAATTATATCCTGGATCCGTGAAACGGAAAATAAAAAAGTTGCTTTGGAGGTGATCGCCCACTGCACCAATGTCTCTTTCATTGAAAAGTGAGCATCGTATAACTGCATCGAAATTTTTGTATTTACGTAGTGTGACAACAAAAGTATTTCCTCGGAATGTCAAATTTATGCTGTTTTTAGATAAGACGTTTTAACACCTGTAATATAGTACTTTTGTTTTAATCTCAAAACTACTATTGTCGCAGCAACATCTGTACCACTAATTATTGTATTTCTTGTTTTTTAATTGTAAAGAAAAGGCAGGTAGAACTTGTGACACAGAGACTTTTCTCTGCCGTGTCAGCCGAGAATGCACAGTCACAAATGATAGCGGGGAGCCATTGTTAAACGGCTAGTGCGCTCAAAACAGTCCGCGTAATTCTATCAGCAAACCTACATAGAAGGAAAACGAATCTGACTACTGCCTTTTTTGAACGGTTCAAGAGTGGTTCACAAAGTGCCGCTTGAGCATTCGACTGCGCTGCAACCACTAGAGGCTGCTCACGACGAGATGACACGGTGGCGCCATCTATCGCGCCGCACTGGCACGCTTTCGGTCATGGTATACCACTTTTCAAGAAACACTCGACCCCAGGGGCAACAAACTGTTTTTGTGCCCAGTCACTGAGTTTGAGGCTAGACTCTCATCGGCGTCCCTGTTAACCCTAACCGATTGGACTGTGATTTCGATAGGCGCAGCTTGCGTAGGCACAGATTCAAATGCTGCTGGCGGCTAAATTCTCGTCTTTTCCCGTTATATTTTGTGTTTCATGGTGCATGTATTTTCCCGAGGACATTGAGAACGCATTGTACCACATTTGAAAAAACAAAAAAGCAAAAAAAAAATGTAAGCTATTTTTGTTGGGTACGCGCGTGACAGAACGAATGCGACTGGAATGTTTGTTGTGGTTTTTTTTCTTACAATAGTTTTGACGGCGCAGCCCGATTAGCCGCGTGTCAAATGACAAAGTGCTTAGCTGGAAAATAATTTACAACAGAAGATAACCGAAAGGCATGCATTTTTCACGCTCACAAATAACGTGTTTACCGATGGACACGACATGGACATACAATTTAGCAAGTTTTAACATTCGAACAATATATTGTACGTACCACACGATGCAGCGTTATTCGAAAGGAATTTATTTGAGAAAGATCGGAAATAACACAGTTACAGTCGACGACAGCCACATCTTGACGATCGGACAGAACCCAAGCTGACTTCGTTTTGGGGCACTTTTTTGGGAGAGCTTCCTTTTTCACAACAGCACCAAGGAAAAGGAACGGAACGCGACTGACCCGTTTCGCACCCCAACCCGGACAACTATTTTCGGAGATGACTGAGCACTTTGTGCGGATTATCTCTGGGGGGGGGGAGAGAACAATTGTCATATGGCGCGTTAAGTCCGTGCTCCGGAGCGCGAGAGTTTGGCGCTCCTTTCACTAAACGGACAGGAGTGCCACCGGAGACTGACACTCGAGCGCGCTCTTCGTGCACCGAGAATTTCTCGGAGCGCGAGTGACTTCTTCGCGCTCCGTGACGTCACGTAAACAAACAAGATGGCTGCGCTGCTGTTGAGACCGTCGAGACGAAAGGCGTAGCCGGACCGCTGCCCCTTTTCAGTTGATTAGTGCTTAATCCAGCGGGTAAAAACGATTTGATTTGAAAGCCAAGACAGCAATTAGCGTTCCGAAAAAGGTTTGTTCGTGCATCTCGCCTGAAAAAGAAATTCATCTATCAAACGGTAGCGTGCCGATAGCACAGCGACAGAAAAGTTGTCGAGATGAGGAGACATTCGGACCGCTCTGTCCCTTTTATAATGCTTAGCCCAGCGAATAAAGATACTTCGATTTGAAAGCCGAAACATCAGTGAGCGTTGAGGAAAAGGTTTGTTCGTGCGTCTTGCCTGAAAACGAATTGATCTATCGAACGAGCGTGCCGATAGCTCGGCGACAGAAAAGTTGTGATGAAAAGACAGTCAGACCGCTGCCCTGCTTAGAATGCTTAGCCCAGCCGCAGCGAATAAAGATACTTAGATTGGAAAGCCGAAACACCAGTTAGCGTTGCGGGAAAGGTTTGTTCATGCATACCGCCTAAAAACGAATTGACGTGCTATCGAACGACGGTGTGCCGGTGCTTCGGCGGTAGCTTCCGTCTCGCTGCGAGACGGAACCGACGGAACCAGGGAATCTCTGACGAATTGGAGGGTTTCCTGCGTCGACGAGCGGGTTCAAGAATGTTGTCTTTAATTTAAATCGGAACAGCATGCATGGTCAATAAATAGATCGGCCAAGGTAACCTTCCACATATGTGCACGACGCGAGTCTTCAAACCTTTCAGGAATATTAAAACGTTCGTAGAAACTTCATAACGTCGCCGTCTCTTTTGCTTTAGACTCTGCCGCTCCACACGGGCCTAATTATTTATCTTCGAAATATTTTCGGCTTCTGCCACCTGTATTCACGGTCGGAAGGAGCTCGTGTGGCCCGTCGATAGTTTCTGGCCGTGTTCCAAAACTTACTCGATCTAACTCTAGGGTAAAGGTGGTTATCGAAAACCTACCCGCGTCCAGCGTTTCTCTATTTTTGTTGTCACGTGACATAATCCGCCAGGGTAACTCGGATCCATTCGAGTAGGTTTGGAACGCAGCCTCGGTGTGTCACGCTCCTGTACGCTATGCGTCGTTTAGTTGCTGCGCTCGGAGTATGAAACTCGGAGCGTCGGAGTAGGAGTAAAGGAGCGCCGACTTAACGCGCCCATTGTCACCAAAATCGCGTCGAGGGCCGTTCGACGTCCTTCGTCTCCTTCGTTTCCCGTGAATGTTGAGCAGAAAAGCTTGAATGTCAGGCACCTACCAGCCCTGTTTTTCCCAGTGGAAGCTAACACGAAAAGGGTACGCAGCACACATAAAAAAAAAAGTTTAAAGTTTCAAAAGGGGTTAGAAAACGTCGAATGCAAAAACGGCAAAACATAGGTAGAGAATCAAGCAGAGCGGGCCTTCACAGTCCAAGAGAGTGGCAGAAAATTTCTAGCTGATAGAGGGCGCGAGAGTCGCACCAGCCGCATCAGCATCAGCAACATGGCGGCGGCCTAAGAGTGTTTTTTGAAAGGTGTATATGTCGTAAACTAAACTGGAGGTTCTGCAGTCGTTGCAAGGTCAAATCTGTGCACAATATAGGGGAAATTGCCGCTTAAAAACACTCCGAATTATTTTTAAGCCCACGGTGCAAGAATGATGAGGTAAAAATGGGGACATATACTCTACCGGAAGTGGACGAAAACAGCCCAAAAGGTGGCGTCACTGAGTTATCTTGTCGTAAGCAGTCACACTCAAGTCCAAATTTGTTCGCGAGTTTGTTTCACACGCGCTGGCACCGTTCGAGTTCTCTCCCAGAATGCATCGCACTCGTGGAGTGCCGGCCGAAGCGAACCTGCTCCAGGCTGCGAGTGGTCACGCGTGGGCACGAGTGCCGTGAAAGCGAACTCGCTGTGTAAACCGGCCTTTAGAAAACAATTTTGTTCCTTTACACGGTTAAGTGAACAGCAAACTGAAAGCCACCACTCCCTAAACAAGACACCATGAAAGCATTTGCGTTCGCCTGATTTAAAAGGATGTTTAAAAGCGTGATTACAAAGGCTTATTTTTCAACGTCTCCCCAGATATTTGAAGGTTAAATAATACGAAGTGCATTTTTTCCACAAGTCTTCTCTTTTAAACATTTTTTTAACTAACATAAGTGAATATTGTTTAACAAAACTCCTACTTAGAAAAACTTGCTGTAAAATATGTTAGGCAAGAGGACCTTGTTGCATTCGGTACATTTATATAATTTGAGAAATTACCTAATATTTGTCGTTTCCTACAATAGGTTCGCTCGAGAGAACTTCATGAACGTAACGGGTTCGATACGGCTTCCAGGGCCACTGGTTTCAACCGCCTACCGCAAGGCAGCATTCAGGGTTGCCATGAGTATGCCGGAAGCCGTTCGGCGAAATGACGGGTATGCAACCTTTGAATTCATGCGAATCTGCTAAACACAATAAAAATATTCTTAACCATTTTACTTTTTTGTTTATTTATTTAAATACCCTCAAGGCCAATCGGCATTAAAGAGGGAGTGGGGAGTAACAAAATAAAACACAAAAAGAAACAAAGGGCAGAGTACATAAGGTATCATGGCGGCTCAGGACAGTAAAGGGTGGTTATAGCATTTTTAAACATTTGAGCATCAACAATATAAATTACGGAAGTCGGAAGGTGATTCCATGCCAATGAAGTTTTAGGAACGAATGATAGTAGAGATGCGCTGGTTTTACGTTTGCAAATTCCAACTTTGAGGTGATGATCGATGCGAGGTGAAATGTAGAACGGTGGCTTGAAAAGACGCTGCTTTAAGTACGGGTTACCATGATAGATCTTGTGAAAAAGACAC
>JAZHYW010025699.1:0-44024 GCA_037355805.1 Ixodes ricinus | reverse complement strand
TAGAAAAACCAGAGGAGAACATGTTGCAGACCCTGGACTGACAACATTCAGGTGAAAAATGGTCTATGTTGGGAATATGGTAAGATGATGGCTAAGCCGAATTGCTTCCCAAACAAAGTAGTCACTCTAAAGTTCACTTAGGGCGGGAGTTGCGAAACCTAGTGGTAATGCGCCAAAAAGATCATGTACCTATCTCATGGAGTCAAGCTTTAAAAAGACAATGGGGAGACTGGAGGACGCGGGTATGAGGAAACTTTTCTAAAACGACAACTTTCTATTCAAATCAGAGAAGAGCGGGATGAACCAAGCGTGAGGTAGCCGACGGGTTGCTATTCCGTATGTTCATGATATTTGCAATAACAAAAGAGCGTCGGCGAAAAAGTTTGGCGTAGAAACAGTGGTCACATCCGATTTTAAGTTTATGCAAACTTACACCTTTTGAATCGAAACAGGAAGTTTGCCAGAAGGCACATCGCGAAAAGTCGGTTTCGTGTGAGAATTCTGTGGTTTATGAGATTTTTGGAGTGTCGATTTTAATACGTAGGTCAGACGTCGAGATGTGTAAATGATAGACTGGCGGAACAAAACGGAATGTTAAAAACAACGCGTCCAATTCCGAGTTAGCTAGGCACCTTCTAGAGTGTAATAATTGTAAAGTCCAACTGGTCTGAAACGAAAATAATTCACAAAGAACGTAATGATATTGCCCGCGCGCAGCTTGCCAAGTAGGCAGCGCGCGCGTGGCCTAACGGTTATAGCGCCTGCCTCCTACGCGAAAAGCCAGGGTTCGATTCCTGGCCGCGGGGACGCCTTTTTGTAGACATCTAATGTAATGTTCTGGTAAATTCGAGAACCGTGTTGCTTGTTCGAGGTCAGAAAGTTCTACACGCCGAACCTTCTGGGCCGATTATTCCAGAAGCCCACGCATGTACATAAGGGGCTCCGCGTGGCGAGCCGCAGTCAGTTTCGCCCCAGCGTTCGACTCTGCTCTTACGCCGACTTCGACGCCCGCGACGCTCTACTGTTATCTTCTGTTTCCTTTTTATTTTTGGGCACAAGTTCGCCCCATTAAACGTTTAGTTTACTTCAGTTATTCATCGCCTCATCACTTGTCATTCGTGACATTTTGGTGGAGGTGCGGGGTACCGCATGCCCCTGCCGCGTACCCCTCCGAGGGCCCGCAGTGCAAGTCCGACGCCAAGCCCACGAAGAACCAACGAAGGCACTACCGAGATCCGGTTCAGTCGTCGCACCCAAGGCCTACACCCGGAATTCGGACTTCTGCCGCCCAGGACCAAGCAGCCAACGAGGCCGACGATGGACGACCAGCAGTCGCAGACCCCCGCCGCTCCTGCCGTCGTCTACCTACCCGTCGCACCACGAACGGCCGACTCCGTTCCACGGCGAGACTCCACGAGGACGTCGAAGACTGGATCAAGCACTATGAACGTGTTGCCCGCCACAACGGCTGGACCGACGAGCAGTGCCTGCAGAACCTCTACTTTTCGCTGGAGGGTACTGCGAGGCACTGGTTCGAGAATCACGAGGCTTCTTTGACGTCGTGGGACATCTGTGCAAGACCAAGCTGCAAGGCAGACGTTCGCCAGCCCTACACCGACGGCAGAGGGCCGAAGATCTCCTGCGAATTCGAAACCCAGGGCCTCAACGAGAGCGTCACCAGCTTCGTAGAGGATGTTCTCCGCCTGAGCGCCCGCGCCGACCCTCGGGCTACAGATGAGAAGAAGCTGCGGATCGTCATGCGCGGGGTGAGAGACGACATTTTCGGAGGCCTCGTCCGCAACCCGCCGGGCAACCGTCGACGCCTTCGTCACCGAGGCGACAAACATTGAGCGCGCCCTCCAAGCGCGCGCTTCCCACTACCAGCGACATCCAAGCGTCACTGCAACCGCGCCTGCTTAGCGGCGAGAACGCTCCTGGTACGGACATCCGCGAAATTATCCGGGAGGTCGTCCGGGAGGAAGTCCGCCAGTTGCTGCCAGCCGCAAGCCGTCCAGCAACGCTCTCCATCGCCGAGGCTGTGCGGGAAGAAGTTCAGAGAGCCATCCAACCAGAGGCTCCCGTCGCCGTGGCAGCCACCAGAGGAACCGACGTTGAGCTTACGCCGCCAGTGGCCCGACGGCCACCGCCTGCTCCTCGCAGCCTATGTCGCGCCGCCCCGACGCAGACGCTCCTAGCGCCGCAACTACGCCACGACGCCACGACGACCCGGTGCAGTACGCCCGCCCGAGCAGCCTCGCGCACCCGGAAAACAGACGTGTGGCGAGACGCCCGACCGACGCCCTCTGTGCTTACCATTGCGGGGAAGCAGACCATACCTACCGCCGATGCCCATACCGACGACTTGGGCTGCGCGGGTTCCACCCGAACGACCCGCGCCCCCGTTATGGTGAACGACCTCGGGAGATCGACGAGTACTTGCGACGACCTCAGTCCCCCGAGCCTGCGTCCCGCCGAGAGTTCCGGTCGCCGTCGCCGCGACGTCCAGCTTCGCCGATGCACCGACCCCGACGTGAAAGCCTGTCGCCCCTCGCTCCTCGCCGGGGAAACTAGGCGCGGCAACCCCTGGAGGTGGAGTTGCCGAAGACGACCGACGCCAAGATCCTCCACGAACGTCGGAGGGCCCCCACTCGAACGCTACCAGAGACCGAAACGACGCTCCTGCAACGGTGTCCAACAACCTAAACGTCGTCATCGACGGCCACGACGCATCAGCACTCGTGGACACCGGAGCAGACTACTCAGTCTTGAGTGGGAGGCTCTCCCGCCGCCTTCGAAAAGTCATGACGCCGTGGGATGGACCTCAAATACGAACCGCCGGAGGGCACCTCATCACGCCGGTCGGGAGATGCACTGCTCGCGTCGAGATCCACGGTGAGACGTGCCCTGTCAAGTTCGTCGTTCTGCAAGACTGTTCGAGGGACGTTATCCTCGGAATGGACTTTCTCTGCGAGTATGGCGCCGTCATCGACCTCGGAGCAAACCAGCTGACGCTGCGAAAGCCTGTTTTACCGTCGGTGGAGACCAACACGACGTCAACCGCGATCCGAGTTATCGCCGACCATGTGAACTTACCGCCGCGGTCGAGTGTTTTTGTCACCGTCATAACCGACGCAGCCATGCACGGTGAAACTCTTCTGGAAGGCAGCGTCCAACTGCTCCTTGAGAAAGGAATTGGCGTCGCACGAGGCGTAACGGATCTTCAAGAAGGACGTACAACTGTTCTTGTGACAAACTTCCGAGAGGAGCCGCAGCACCTAACGAAGGGTACCACCGTGGGCCACATCGAGGAGCTTCAGGCGCCAGCCGTGGTCACCGCAATCTCCGAAGAAACCTCGTCGTCACAGCAGAACAGCACGTCGCCGCCGCCGATCGACATCGACCCCGAGCTCCCAGCTCCTAAGCGCCGGCAACTGGTTGATCTCCTCGCCGAATACAGTGACTGTTTTGCCACATCGTCGAAAGTTCGCCAAACCCCAATGGCGAAACATCGCATTGTTACCCACGACGACGCGCTCCCTGTCCACCAGTCGCCGTATCGAGTCTCCTTAAAGGAAAGGAAGGTGATTCAAGATCAAGTCCAGGAAATGCTCGACGACGACATCATTCAACCCTCAAGAAGTCCATGGGCGTCCCCAGTCGTCCTTGTAAAGAAGAAGGACGGAACCCTGCGGTTCTGCGTGGACTATCGTCGACTGAACGCTGTGACGAAGAAGGACGTCTATCCGCTCCCCCGCATTCGACGATACGCTTAGACCGACTGCGCCACTCCCGATATTTTTCGTCGATGGACCTGAAGAGTGGTTACTGGCAGATTAAAGTCGACGAACGCGACCGGGAGAAAACTGCCTTCGTCACTCCCGACGGACTGTACGAATTCAAAGTGATGCCATTCGGACTTTGTACAGCGCCAGCCACCTTCCAGCGTGTCATGGACACCGTGCTGGCAGGTCTGAAATGGCAGAGCTGCCTCGTCTACCTCGACGATGTCGTGGTATTTTCACGAGATTTCGACGAGCACCTGAAACGACTTCGAGCCGTGCTTCAAGCCATCAAGACCGCCGGCCTGTCACTCAAGCCAACAAAGTGTCGATTTGCCTATAGTGAACTTAAGTTCTTTGGCCACGTCGTGAACAACAAAGGTGTTCTCCCTGACCCCGAGAAGACCCGCGCCGTAGCTGCATTTACGCCGCCGTCTGACAAGAAGGCCGTGAGAAGATTCCTCGGACTCTGTGCCTACTACAGACGATTTGTTCGGGACTTCGCCAAGCTGTCCGCACCGCTGACGCACCTCACGAAGGACGCCGTAAAGTTCGAATGGACAGAAGAACACCAGCGGTCATTCGATGAGCTGAAACGAAGACTCCAGACGCCCCCGATTCTTGGCCATTTCGACCAGTTCGCTGATACAGAGATCCACACGGACGCCAGTAACACCGGACTTGGCGCGGTGCTAGTTCAAAGGCAGGACGGGGCAGAGCGAGTCATCGCATACGCGAGTCGGACGCTATCTAAGGCGGAGAAGAACTACTCTACAACTGAAAAGGAGTGCCTTGCTGTCGTCTGGGCAATAACAAAGTTTCGCCCATATTTGTATGGAAGTCCTTTTCGCGTGGTCACGGACCACCACTCGCTCTGCTGGCTCGCGAATCTGAAAGACCCCTCCGGACGCCTCGCCCGGTGGAGCCTACGACTGCAGGAGTTCGACATGACCGTTGTGTACAAGTCCGGCCGGAAGCACAATGACGCCGACTGCCTGTCAAGAGCTCCTGTCGAGGCCGGTCCTGCCTGTATCGAAGACGACGACGATGAGTGTTTCCTCGGCGCTTTGAACGTCAGCGACATGGCAGCGCTCCAACGAGACGACCCCGAACTGCGACCGCTCATCGAGCACTTAGAGGGACAAGCGAGTACGGTTCCCCGTGCTTTCTTAAGAATCCTGCATACCTTCTCCATGCGGCAAGGGGTGCTGTACAAGGAGAACTTCGTCAACAACAACACAGCATGGCTGTTGGTTATTCCTGCCAGCATTCGAGAAGAAATCTTCCAAGGATGCCATGACGACCCAACGGCTGGACACCTTGGCTACAGCAGGACGCTCGCCAGGATTCGAGAAAAGTACTACTGGCCGAGGCTACCGAAGACCGTTCACCTGTACATTCGATCATGCCACGAGTGTCAGCGACGCAAAAAACCGCCGACGAAGCCGTCAGGACTTCTGCATCCGATTGCTCCCCCGTCCAGGCCGTTCCAGCAGATCGGAATGGATTTACTTGGCCCTTTCCCGCTGTCAACGTCGGGAAACCGCTGGATAATCGTCGCCACGGATTATCTCACACGGTACGCCGAGACGAAAGCCCTTCCATCGGGTACGGCTGTGGAAGTCGCCAAGTTTTTCATCGAGTCCATTGTCCTCCGGCACGGTGCCCCCGAAGTCCTCATTACAGACCGTGGATCATCGTTCATGGCCCAGCTGACGCAAGAGATCCTTCGCCTCAGCGGCACCGGCCACCGTCGAACCACTGCGTACCATCCGCAGACAAATGGACTAACCGAACGGCTAAACAAAACTATCGCCGACATGGTCTCCATGTATGTCGACGTAGAGCACAAGACTTGGGACGAGGTGTTACCCTACGTCACGTTTGCTTACAACACGGCGGTGCAAGAGACGACAGGAGTGACCCCGTTTCAGCTGGTGCATGGCAGAAAAGTAACGACCATGCTCGACGCAATGCTACCCCACGAACCAGCTGACGATGGGATCCCCGACGCCCAGGTGGTTGCTCAACGAGCCGAAGAGGTTCGCCAGCTTGCCCGACTCCGAATTCAAGATCAACAACGTGTCGACGCTACCCGGTACAACCTTCGTCGTCGGGACGTCCACTTCCAGCCCGGAGATAGGGTGTGGGTGTGGACACCGATCCGCCGCCGTGGTCTCAGCGAAAAACTCTTGAAGCGCTACTTCGGACCCTACAGAGTGCTTCGTCGACTCGGGGATCTGAACTACGAGGTGATGCCCGACGGAACACGGACTTCATCACGCCGCCCTCCACGACCAGAAGTCGTCCACGTCGTGCGCATGAAGCCGTACTACGCTTGATAGGACTGTGGACCTTATGTGTTCCAAATGACTCTTTAGCTTACCGTTCGTTTTGTTTGCTTTGTTTTTTTGTTTTGTGCTGCATCGGGGCGATGCACTTTTTAAAGGGGGAGTAATGCCGCGCGCGCAGCTTGCCAAGTAGGCAGCGCGCGCGTGGCCTAACGTTTATAGCGCCTGCCTCCCACGCGAAAAGCCAGGGTTCGATTCCTGGCCGCGGGGACGCCTTTTTGTAGACATCTAATGTAATGTTCTGGTAAATTCGAGAACCGTGTTGCTTGTTCGAGGTCAGAAAGTTCTACACGCCGAACCTTCTGGGCCGATTATTCCAGAAGCCCACGCATGTACAGTCGGGGACAAATGTCCCCAGGACGCGCGAGCTGCGACTGAAACGCATTGGTCTGCCATCTGCCGGCGGGTCGCCTGGTTTCGAGACCCCACAAAAGCGCATGCGCCTCCTACTGTGCCTGCAAACATGTGTGTCTTCACGCTCTTCTGCGGCGCGGCGCCTGTCTCGAAATCGGGCGCGTGGTACCGCCTCGGAAATAGCGCTTGCGGCTGACGAGCGTCTGCTACACATTCCGAAACTGGAGATACCGCCTGCGGCATTGCTCCGCATTTCGCCGTGTCATCGCACCTTGCTTTATAACCAGTTGGGTTTATCGCTCAGTTAAGCTGCCGTGACTTTTTGCTTCATAGGTGCCATGTCAGTAAGCGCTATCTCCGAGGCGGTACCACGCGCCCGATTCCGAGTTAGGCGCCTCGCCGCAGAAGAGCGGGAAAACCTACATGTTTGCAGGCACAGTAGGACGCGCATGCGCTTTTGTGTGATCTCAAAACCAGGCGACTCGCCGGCAGATGGCAGAGCAATGCGTTTCAGTCGCAGCTCGCGCGTCCTGGGGACTTTTGTCCCCGACTGTACATAAGGAGCTCCGCGTGGCAAGCCGCAGTCAGTTTCGCCCCAGCGTTCGACTCTGCTCTTTCGCCGACTTCGACGCCCGCGACGCTCTATTGTTATCTTTTGTCTCCTTCTTTATTTTTGGGCACAAGTTCGCCCGAATAAACGTTTAGTTTACTCAGTTATTCACCGCCTCGTCACTTGTCATTCGTGACAATATGAAATGTGTAGTACAAGAGACAATTCGTATAAAAACGTCTGGCAACTTATAAGTCAGGCGTCATTGCAGTTTGGGAACGAATGTAAACAATTTCTACGCTCGTAATTTTTTTGCTATTAGCAGTGTTTATATGTATCCTTGGATATGTTCGAGAAAGTCGCAGTGTTTAGCCAATGGGCCTTTTCCGGGGTTTCCACGGCGCATGCGCAGCAGCAGCGAACAGGAGTCCGCCATTTTCGGTGGCGTGGTGCGTCCGGCCAGGGACTGCTGGAGGAGCGGTGGTCGCGCGTTTCCAAGTTCTCCGATATGCCTCAACGCTGTTTCGTTGTTGGCTGCAGCAACGACATCAAGCGTTCTCGCGGTTTAAGCTTCTTTGGGTTTCCTTCTACTGGCCTGCACTCGACGAAGCGGCAGCACTGGATTCGGGCGATCAGCGAAACAATGCGGACGGCTCGTAAAGGCTGCTTTCAAAGCACTCCCGCGTTTGCAGTCAAAGATGGTTCATGTTTTTGTTCCTTTGTTTTTTTATTCTTTTTGGGGTGTATATACAAGTCAGCAGATTACTTAGGTAGGCTGTCGTGTCGCTTATGTGCCACGCAGAGCGAGCGTCTCGGAGTTGGCGTTTCTGAGATGGTGCGTTTCACTCTCACACGTTTTCGATCACTAATTGTAATAATGTGACGGTCTCCGCCTTGCTACGCAAACTGCCAGTCTCCATTTTTCGTTGTTGTAAACATTGGAATCACCAACAGTTTCCAAATATTTATTTTTATATTGAGGTAAAGTGGCTATGCGGCACAGTTTGTTGCTACGTGCACACGCGGAACGTGAAATGGGAGCTGCTCTCTCACTACGACGACCGCATCTGCTGGTCTTGCGGTTAAATAAGAAAGAGGAAACAATCGTCTTGATGTGTTGACCTCAAAAGTATGTATCGAGTAAAAAAAAAAAAGGTTTTGCAACATTCTCTACAAACGCGACACAAAAAAAAGCGTACAGATATGGCCGATTTTGTATTTTTTCTCCAGGACCTACAGTCCACACAGCTGTAGCCTGAAGTGGGCTGACATCAATGACGAGGCAAGCTCAGAAATCGGTGGCTGCACGTGTGCACTAAAGATGCACTTTAGTGGTAAATTTGACCTTGTGAAATTTCGAATTGTTGCTTCCTTCCAGTAAAAAACGAGAAAAACTAACTCGCCAGGGGCAGCGGCGGACGCTGAACGAGTTCGCCGTTGACCCTCCCGAATTCGTTGGTCCCCTTTTCCATAGGAATGAAGCTACGCATTGAAATTTCACCGCAAACGTCACCTTTGTTGTAAATTACATTTGTACGTGCAGGCATAAAGTTTTATGGACGATGTTAAAGTAAGCCTTTACAATTATGAGAATAAATCTTGTCATTTAAAATTTTCGAGCAGATTATACAAATACTTGCAATGAAAAAAAAAAACTTTTTTTAATCGGAACTTGGTTTTGAATATATATGTATATTTTTTAATTTACTGCTGGTACTGCATATAACATAAATCCTAGTTTTATGTAACCGTTTGTACTATATCTCATTGGTAGAAGATAGCTTCAACTGTGCCGTCAGTCACAACGGCGCCACGGCGAAGTCAGTCGTCCGAACATTCGGAAAAAAATGTACAAACGGACAAAGTTATCCATAGTTAACGCATTAATTGAAAACAGGTCTGCTGGTCGATCGCGTTGGATAGAGGAAAAACAAACGCTGAGCGCATTTACCGACCCGCGCTCAGACAGCCAACGCACAGCTTGGAGCGGGCAGAACCGAAAGCAAGGCACGCAATCAAAAACGTTTCTCCTGCTTGCCGATAGATGGCGCCCAACATTTGCGGAAAAGGCCCATTGTGGTTCGTTGTAGAAGGGCAATGTCGTTCTCAGTTTTGGAGATGGCCCCAAGTTCCGACTGTTAGCAGTGTCTAGTGTGGTTTCTTTGGACTGATTGAATTGTTAGAGGAAACGCATCTTTAAAGGTCAAACCGCTTTCTTTGTGTTCAGTAGTGATTCACCTACGTTAGCCGGGAGGTGGTGGTTATGCTAGAATGTGACCCTTTGTGTGAGTGTTTCGCAGCCGAGGTCAAGGGAGATAAGAGAAGGTTTACCCGAATGTCATTGTCCTCTTGTCAAATTGTTTTTATTTTTTATTTTTTTGTAGAGACGGCGTTGGAATTGTGGTATAAAAGGCGTGTACGAAATAAACTTTGCTAGCTGAGTTTGAGACGTTGCCTCCTCTTTTTCTACCTTCTGTTGTGTTCTCTTTCTGCCACAGTCTCAGGTTTACAATCATGTTCAACTTACACCAGCTCGCCTGCACTCTGACTATTTTTTTGGAAATAATATTTGTCTTAGGGTCACCGACAAAATACGTTGCTTCAATACGTCGAGTATAAAAGGCGGAGACGCAGAGCTTAGAATTAGTAGTGGGGTTAGTGTGATGTTGTACTGATGTTTGTATATTCTGTGTATGTGTATGCGCTCAATGTATATGGGCTGCTGACGCTTCTAGTATGTATGTAGTATGCATGTGCGAAACCTTGCTATGGGTCTTCAAAAGCAAGGCATGAGCTGTTTCGTGCACTGTCACCTCCCTCTTATATACTAAAGAAATAGAGGCGTTATGCATGTGTGAAGCGCTTAGAGAGATCGGTCTAAAATCTCTTTCAAAAGTCAGGCACTTATTGCACCGTGCCGAAGCAGGAAGCCAACGACGCAAACTAGGCACGAACAGCACAGAGTTCTTATACCGGTTTTCGCCATGCTACTTTTGACAGACCGTAGCGGAGACGTCGAGAAAATAAGTTTGAGATGAATAAACCAAACTTACTTCGCGTAATATTCTTTGATAAAAAAGTTTAGTAGTTTTACAAAGGATACCATTGTGTTTCCTTTCATTCTCTAGAAGTTAGCCTTTTCTTCGTTTTTCACTCGTTCTAACGCCTGAAGAAAACAAGGCAGAAATAAGAAAGGGGAAGTTCCGCGCTCGAAACTGCGTGGCCACGTCATGGCGACGTGGGGGGAACGCCAGGCTATAGCTGTCCGCTTGCGTCAATCCGGACGTTAAGGAGCAGCCTTAAACACGAATATCTTTTTGAGGCTACGCCTTTAACGTTTTAGTTACGTCACGTTCCACTTTGCGACCAGGATACCATCCCTGGCCTTTGCCAGCGTCAAAGAAAACTGGTGAGGCGGAACATGTTCTTCGGTGCTACACTAGATGGCGTTTCGCATTTCGCAATAGTCTATTGTAGTCGCGAAAAAAAAGATGATAAACGAGCAGCGTTTTCTCCCTCAACTAGAAGCTAGAACAAAGCGTCCACGACATCTGGAGACGAATATATGCTGCATATCGGCTCGTTCGATTTACCTCCAACTCCTGCATCAGTGCATAAATGTAGAGGGCAGTATACTTCCGGTGCGTATATTGAGATACGACCGGAAGTGCCCCATCTGGTACTTTTCTGAACCGGTGCTGGAGGCGCACGCTAAATCGAAAGAGCCTATATTTTATCACAGAAACGCCCTGTGCTTTGTAAAGCAGAGGACAGGCGCTGAGTTTCAGACATTGTTATGTTTCGGCAATTGTCGTCATTAAAGCGACTGTGCACGAGACACTATCCCAATGACTGTCGAGCTACTGATAATCTCCAGATTAAATCGAGTGTCTCACACAATGTTCGCGTCTAATCCATAAGCTGCAGTGAAATATTGTTACCAGGTACAATACATCGTCAATAGGGGACACTGTGACCTTCAAGCTACGTCAAGTCCTTGAAAGCGTAAGATTAAAAGAAAACGGATCATTTACAAAAAATACTATAACAAAGAGGGTTTTTTCACTCGCCCTGCGTGCGAGAATACTTTGGTCCAGCTGATGCCACTAAGCTTGCTTAAAATGAAAACCATTCCTAAGTAATATCGTTGCACCACCTTTTTATTGGGAGGGATCAAAATTCAGACATAAGAAGAGTGGCCAGAAAACGGAAAGACTAGGAGCACAAGGTCCTATACGCGACGCCCAGTGTGGCAACATAGGGAAGGAGGTTTGTTTTTTCTAATTGCCTGAAAGTAGCTTTTGATTTTTTTTCTGTCGGTTCAAAATTATTTTTGTTCTAGCGTCCATGTTAAAGGTATATACTTCGCTTCATCTCAAGTTGCAACGCAGCCGACGCTACGAGATATTGGGCAAAATCAAGCTGGGTCCGAACCAGAAGTCAATGGGCCTTTTCTGTTAAATTGTTCAGCGGATGAAAATCACGTTCTCAAAAAGCGTGACGAATACCATGATGGTGCACTTCCGACGCTGTCTGGTAGGTCCCAGGTTTTAAGGTGGGCGGCGTCTTGACTTAAGGCGAAAAATAGTAATATATACTCCGTTCACTCGATATCCAACTACTGCTGACGCAACGCTTCGATGAAGCTTTGTCAGGTAGCGCAATATTTGCACAATGTAATATCTCTAAAGATAGCCTACCTACCCTATTCAAACCTGTATATGAAGCATACCGGGATTTTTCAAACTCTTGACGTACTGATAACAGCGCTTTCGTCCGTGTACTTCTTTCACTTGTCCTTTGTAAAAAATTTGCGCTGTTTTCACGTTTCAAGGTGTTCAACCAACTCGCCCAACTTACCGCCTTGCTGTACAGATAAAGATGTTTTCATGTAATTAAGACGTCCCGAACGTCTTTTTTTATGTGGCTGATGTTTTATTGAAAAATAAGGAAAAAGCTGTAAAGACCCATCATAGCTTTTGAGAGGCCTCTCATTTCTGTCGCAACCCACTTCATAAAACCACACCACCGATAAAATTAGTTTAACGGGTCTCTGCTAGGGGTCACTATACCTTATCAAGGCATATGCATCGGGAAAACCAATTTTACATTTTAGCATTTATTTTTTTTTTATTTATTTACAATACTGCGGACCTTTCGGTCTACGCAGGAGAGGAAATTCGAGAACACGTCATAAATACATAATCATGCACTCTGTGCGGGTCAAGCGTGCGCAGGCAGTTCGAAGTGCCTGCGCATTCTTTACATGCATCACTTAAAAAATTCATTCAACTGGACTCCGAACAGCTCAGGGCTGCAGCAACCGACAAGTTCTTCTGGTAGGGCGTTCCACTCAATTATTGTTCTGCAAAAAAATGAATACTTGAATACATCATTTTTGTATTGATACGGTGCAATTGCTTTAGTGTTGCTCGTTCTCTGGGAACAGGATGTCGAAGGTAAAAGATATGTTTCAGGATCTATTTTTGTCAGTCCGTTTGCTATAATATATAATTCTTTCAATCTAGAAAGTTTTCTTCGTTTTTCTAGGCTATCCAGCTGCGCCTCAGCTCGCATTGCGTTAACGGACGACGTACGCCTATACTCTGAAAAAATAAATCGTAATGCAAGGTTCTCAATTCTTTCTATTTGTGTAACCTGTGTTTTTCTGTAGGGGTCCCATACGCAACTTGCATACTCCAATATCGGACGTACATAAGATTTATATGCAGTTAATCTAACATCTCTATTTGCATGTCTTAGGTGTCTTCTAAGGAACGCTAGTTTTTGATATGCCCTTGCACATACATAGTCCACGTGACTATTCCAGCGCAACGTATTACCAAAAATCACACCTAAGTATTTAAATTCATTTACTTTGGCAAGTTCTGTGCTCCCTATAGTGTAGCGATAATCTAACACTTTTTTCTTGTTTGTAATATTACAAAACACCGTCTTATTGAAATTAATAACCATGCCCCATGTAGTACACCATGAGTTGATTACCCCCAAAGACGCATTTAGTAACTCCTGGTCCTGAACTGTAGTAATTTTAGAAAAGAGCATACAGTCATCCGCAAAAAGCTTAACATGTACAGAAGCTGGCAGATTCGAAGCAATGTCATTGATATAAATTAAGAATAAGAGTGGCCCTAAAACTGAACCCTGGGGTACTCCTGAATAGACTGCCAACGGGGGAGAGCATACGTTGTTATAACAGACATACTGCATTCGGTGGCCTAAATATGAACGTATCCATGACAGCAAACACCGATTCAGTCCTAATTGACGTAGCTTTTCGAGCAACTTCTCATGAGGAACACGGTCAAAGGCCTTCGAAAAATCCATACATATTACATCAACTTGACCACGTTCATTTATAACAGACGCGAACTCATGCGTACATTCAAGAAGCTGCGTAACCGTTGATAGACCCTGCCTAAACCCATGCTGGTGCTTATACAGTAAGTTGTTTTCCTCCAGGTAGTGACTGATATGTTTCGATATAATATGTTCTAAGAGTTTGCAACATGTCGCTGTTAAAGATATAGGACGATAATTTTCAGTTGCCATCTTGTTTCCGGACTTGTGAATTGGCACAATTTTCCCACATAACCAGTCTGCCGGTAACTTGCTCTGCCGAAGTGAAGCTTGAAAAATGATAAATAAGTACCGAGACACCCACTCTGCGTATCGTCTTAAAAACGCGTTCGGAATATCATCTGGGCCAGATGCCTTTTTATCGTTTATATTCAAAAGCAAGTTAAAAATACCGCTTTCCGACAGAACGAGCTCCGGCATTTCTGACTGATAAGAAACATAGGCAGGGTCTTCCGACGGGTCGCATGACAGAGTAAAAACGGATTGAAAGTATTTGTTAAATTCATCTGCAATTCGAAAAGGACAGGAAACAGTTTCATTGTTAACTATGATTTGCGAGGTCACCTCCTTAGGTGATGAAAAGAAACGCCAAAATTTTTGTGGGGATTCCTTCAAGAACCGTGAGAGCGCGTTACCACAGTAGCTCTCTCTAGCTTGCGTGACAAGATTCTTTAGCTTTCGCCCTAAATCTGCTATCTCCGCTGAAGTTTTCACTCTACTTTTCCTTCGGCGTTTTATTTTCCGTTTTAATTGTAAGATTTCCCTCGTGATCCAAGGATAAGCCCTCTTCGCCCTCACGTTTCTTGAAGGGACAAAATTATATACACAGTGAGATACAATATTCTTAAATTTTCCCCATAACTCATTGACATCAGTGAGTTGACAAAAATCATCAAAATGCCATTCTAAATAGTCTAGAATAGACACATCATCGGAGTTTTGAAAATCTCGAACAACAGTTCCCGGACGAATGTTTTGGGATGGCGATTTAGAAAGTTGAACAGTGAATACTAAAATTTTATGATCAGAGACCCCGTCAATAACATCGACCTCGTCTGCTTCGATTGTATTACTAACAAAAAGCAGATCTAGTGTTGCTTGACCTGTGCTAGATACTCTAGTTGGGGTGTTCACTAACTGTCGCATATTAAAGCAAAGAGAGATATCTAACAGAAGTTCAGAGGATGCGACTTCTGTTTTACCTACTTTACAGGACGTCCAATCAATATTGGGCAGGTTGAAATCTCCCGTTAAAATAACCTTAGTTTTATCGGTGAAGTGCAATGCCATGTAATCATGTAAATCTTCTAAGAGCTTTGGCGGCGTATTTGGTGGCCTGTAAACGGCGCCCACAACAAAAACGTTTCCGTGGAATGTTAACTTGCACCATACTACTTCTCCACTGATAACACAATTCATTGGCATTAACTCTACCGAATCTTTAAATATAACAGCAACGCCACCACCCCTCGATCCTCTATCTTTTCTAATCATCCTGTATGAAGGGGGAAGAACTTCGCTGTCACCAATACCACCGTGTAACCACGTTTCGGTGATAACAACGACATGGGGATCATGAGTCAACAAGATAAGTTCCAGGTCATCCACTTTATTCACGATGCTCCGAGCATTAAAACTCAAGATCTTCAATGATTCATTAAGATGTCTTTTCGAAGATAAATGGCGTCATGTCACGTTCCTTCGATTGGATGGCCGATTTTTTCTTTACACACTTCCCCTTTAGCGTCATCCCATTCGAAAATGTCGTTTCCTATCTTAATCTTGTCATGTATCAGAAAAACATTTTCCCCCTTATCACGGTTTCGTTTGCTACTTTCCCACAGCTGTTTGCGCTTTTGAAGCGTCACCCATGAATAATCGTGCTCATTCCTTTTGACTGGAAAATCTCCCGTGTCATCCCTCTGCATACGTCCGGAGACCGAAATTTACCTCTTAAATATCTTCCCATATCGCTCATTATTATCCCATTCAAAATTATTGAACACAGCATATTTTGAAATCTCATGAAATATATTAAGTCCAATAAACTCCTCAACGTTACTCAACATGGATTTAGGAAAGGACTATCATGTGATACAGCGCTCCCAGAGTTTGCACATAGCATTCACTCTAAACTTGAACATAAAAACAAGCCGATGACCTTTTTCTTGACTTTGCAAAAGCCTTCTATAGGTACCTCATGATCGTCTTCTTTACCACACTCCACCATTTTAGAATTGATTCCCTTATCATCGCCTGCATATGAGAATTTATTCTGGCGGCTCCAAATACACCGTCTCAAATACCTCAGAGTAATCTCGATCTAAACTAACATCAGGTGTTGCTCAAGGTAGCGTACTCGGACCACATCATTTTTCAAATCTACATGAATGATATCCTTCCCTGTGTCTCTTCCACCGTCCATCTTTTCCAGATGACTGCGTAATTTATCGCACAACCAAGAATACTGACGGTCATTCATTCATGCAAACCCACTTATCATTCATTACTTTTTGGTGTGACAAGTAGCAGATGTTCTAGAACTTAGATAAATGCAAAGTGCAAACGTTTTCTCGTATTTTGTCACTGTCTTCTTACACTTACAATATTAACGACACCGTACTCAGTAGTGCTTCATCAAACAAATATCTTGGACTCTAAATAACAAGCGATTTAACAGGGGACACTTATATTAATCACAATATGGCTGTCATAAAAAAACCAAAGTGCTATTTGCACACTCGGTTTTTATGACAGAACTTAAGACTCGCCTCCCCCCCCCCCCCCCCTGAAATGAAACAAGTCGCCCTCCTAAATTATGTCCGCCCAAAGCTATAGCACGCGGCATCCGTATGGTTCCCTCGTCAAAACTACGTTAAACGAGAACTAAAAAGTGTGCAAAACAAAGGTCTGAGATTTCTTTTATCAGAGTTTCTTTTTCTTTTTGCATTAGTGTCTGGTTTGCGAGAGCGAGCGAATCTTTATCAGCTCGCTTTAAGGCGGAACATATTTCGATTCACCCAGGTTTACAAGATCTGCCACATCAGCCCTATGCTCAGAATCTTTTTACTCTCACGTCCCATTTCGTTTTTCCCAAGACTAGACAACAGCTGCAAATTAGAGCCCATATTTGCCTCCACCACCTCCTACGCGAATTCTTTTCTCCTTATGAAAATATTAAAATGGAATATTTTACCTCACACCATAGTGACAACTAACAACGGGGACGTATTCAAAAAATTTGCTAGCTCAATATTTATTGCCCTCTGAAAATTATGCTGAGTCCTAGCATGTAATAACGTACCCTTCATTTTTTTGTCTTCTTTTTGTGTGTTTATTCGCATTTTTGTTATGGCTGCTCATGGGTTTCTATTACTAAATTTCGGCATTGAAACTTTTTGTTTCCCATCCCTTGTGTAATGCCCTGTAATGTGGCTCTCAAACTATTATAAAATAAGAAAAGAATTCAATATAATTTGCTATTTCTGACACTACTGAATTATAAGCGAGAAATATTTCTGCAATATTAGATGATCATGGTGTGAATGAATCGGTCCATATATGATAAAGACGTCGGCGAACAAACTTACAGCAGAAAAAAATGTCAAGCGTGAGATCATTACTCTAAATTAAAATATAGAAAAGAAACAAGAACTGTTCCCTGAGGGACGCCAGACTTTACCGTACTTGTGGTAGATCTTGGTTTGTTAATAGATAGGTACGGAGTGCGATTACTGGCGAGTTCATAAATCCATTTGACAACAGAGGGGCGCACGTTTATATCAATTAGTTTCATTAGAAGACGTTGGTGAGAAACCTTGTCAGCTGCTTTGGAGATGTCAATAAATATGGCGTCAGCTACTGTCTATCACTAACTTTTTTATCAGCATTTGATCAGGGATCTCAGCGGGACTGCATATTCTTAGATTTTGCCAAAGCATTCGACAAGGCATCGCACAAAATTTTATTTTATAAATTAGGTAAATTCAACATTGATTCTAACGTATTAAACTGGTTGTTATCATATTGATTATATATCCCTCGCAATTTATAACAGCCCAGGTAGCACACCATTGTTGGACTCCCGTTGGCCCAATGTTGGCAAAAAATGGTTCCAATATTGGTCTGCCGTTGTCATTTTCGAAAACGCCACCCGATCCAATGATGTCGAACATTGGTGCCAATGTTAGACCACTGGTTTGCCAAAGTTCTAACCCACGTTGGATCAACGTGGTTCGTGCTTTTTTATCTAATATTAGCATACAGGTATCACCGTTGGCTGAACCAACATTGGCATCCAACGCCTTACACACTGACTCTTCCAACATTGGTTTAAATATTGGCCATTCCAATATTGGCATCTAGTCTAATACACTGGATATTTTTTGCATCCATTGGCTATGCCATTATTGGATGCCATGTTTCAGCCAGTGTTCCTACCAGCATCACAAAAACAGTGAAGAAAACCAAGCAAGTCCCTTGTTCTTTTTCCTCAAGCACTGTTCTCTTTCTTATACTACCAAACTAATAAATGAAGCAAATTTACCATATTTTGACACTTTAGAAATTATTAAAACATGCAAATGAATTGTTCACAACGTTTGACAGTTCATTATTTATTTATATTCAATAAAAATATTAAAAAAAGTGTTCAACCAGGGGGGCCTAGGCAGGCTCGGCGGCAGGCTCGGCGGCAGGCTCGGCGGCAGGGTCGGTGGCAGGCTTGGCAGTAGACAGGGCAGAAGGATGGGCGGAGGACTAGGCGAAGGGCCTGGCGGAGGATGGGAAGTAGGAGTGGACGTAGGACTGGGCGGAGGACAGGGCGGAGGGTTCGGCAATCGTAGCCGCAAATCTCCTCTTCCTTCCACCTCGCCGGTCCATAGACCCCGGCAGCCACTTGCCGATGACCGCTAGAGCCGTCGTCCTGTCAACGGCCTGCTTCTCGCTGATGGTATCTGCAAGCAGACACCCAATTGGAAGACAAAATTGGAAACTGCTTTCTAATTCGTCAGTTACAGCTTAAGAATTCAGTAACTCAACTCCAACGCAATCCTGAATGTTAACTCTTTCAGTATTGCAGATGTAGTGGCAGTTTGATACTTTAGACCCATGTTACAGATAAAACAAACAGGACGCGGGATGGCCAAAAAAACATGATTTTCGTGTAAGGCTCGTCAAATTATGAGGCGCTGGAGAAATGCAGCCTTCTGCGTTAAGTCCTTATTTCGAACTCCTTTTGTTTGCCTTCCGCCCATTGAAAAGCATGCCGGAAGGGCCTTAGAACGCACCTGGTATCGCTTCGCCGCGGCCTTCTACCGCAAGATAAAGTTCGTCTGCGTTCCTCGTAGTCACCATGGCAACGAACGCGGAATGACTGGAAGCACGCACGGTACCGCCGCGTGAAGCCAGCAACAGCTGACGCCATTTTACGAACTCCGTCTGCTAGTCAAAGCCGAACGCGGTATGTCAGATCAACCGCCTCCGCCGGTGCTCGACTATAGCACAGCACACTGCCTGCCACTAGCGGCAAATTATGAATTAAGTTTGCAGATCAATATTTAGAAATAATATATTACCTGTTGCCACTCTGCACAGCAGCATACTACTGAATGGCTTCTTCCCTTTGCGTCCGTAAAGTGAAAATAGCACTTGGACGGCGTGGCCCATTGCACCTTTCATAACGTTTGCCGTCATTTCCAGCAGAGTTCTCCCTCCAATTCTGAGAAGCTGCTCCTTCTGCAAAACATGAAAAATGATAAAAGAAACTAAAATTAGTACTTAAATTATACACCTTTTCCATGTCTACAAATCGATACCCCACCATGCAATTTCCACAGGCCAGCATGCACATGTTTGTGGCTTCGGAAAGCAAACGAAGTATGTTTCTTAAAACATAGATTCCGAATAGACGATTTGCAATTTTCCCAAGCGCTCCGGCCCGCGCGCGAAGAATTGTGGGAGAGGCTGTTCCTCGCCTGGCCGCTCTGCCTTGAGATCGCATCGCATTGCCTTGTCGCTTGCCTCTGTTTTTCGATTCCATTAACTATTTTTATCGATCCCGGTGTATGTCTCTATTGCTTCTGAGTGTTCCTATTCTCTTCTGCGTGAAATATTTCTTGTATATATATTGTATTTGTGTCTTTATTTAGCCTTTTTCGACGGGAGTGCCGACAGACAACACGCCGCTCGCGCGTCGTTCCCCCGGTGAGTATTACCGTTTCCTATCGCGGTGTTAGCTGTTCATTTGACCCGCGTGCAGTCGAGAGAAGCCGTTTATGAACACCCAGCACATGTCATAGGGGTAGGCAAAGCTCTAAATCAAGAATCGCCACGCGAGATCCGAGTGCGCTGTGATTTGGCTTCCCGCGTTCTTCCCATTGACTCGCACTGCAGTATATGCCTTCGAGTTCTGATTACTTAACCAAGATACAGCACGCCGCTTTGTCGCCGCGAACCATTTGTCCGAATGTGTGCGAAGCTGAGGCATATGCAACGCTGCGGCGCCTGACAACTGCGCGCTGCATCACGATCCCTTCGCAAACACCGACGGCTCAATGTGCCTATGGCATGCCTTCGTAATCTATCCGCTAAGCTGTTGTCAGTGGCCAACGCCCGTTTTCAAGTGCAGAGATGTGTTGCCGCGAATCATTTGTCCGAATGCCTGCGAAGCCGTAACACCGCTCGGCATATCTAACACTGTGGCGCCTGAACATGCACGCAGTTGCCTTGACCCAAACGCTTCGCAGGCATTGGCATTGGGAAAGCAGTGCCAGCAAACATGCTGTGCGCTGGCAGTATTGTTTCCACAGCCTGGCACACAGCAAACTGTACCACCGGGCATGTTGCTGCTGAAGGTGACCTAAATAAATAAAATACCTTGAGCTGACATCTTGGTTAGAGAAATAAAATTATCGAAGGATCTACGAGTTTCAAGATAACTGCCTGGGTGCCAGCACATTTCTGCACTTGAAAAAGGGTGTTTGCAACTGACAACCGCTTAGCAGATAGATTAAGAAGGCATACCATAAGCGCATACAAGCCGCGACGTTGGGCCACCGGCGCTTGCGAAGGGCTCGCGCCGCTGCGCGCAGGCCCTTCGCAGCGTTGGATATGACGAGCGGTGTTAAAACTTCACAGGCATTCGGACAAATGATTCGTGGCAACACATCTCGGCACTTGAAAAGGGGCGTTGGCAACTGGCAACAGCTTAGCAGATAGATTACGAAGGCATGCCATACACTCTAAAACCGGTCTCTCATAAAAAACACTGTCCCTCTGATTTTAGAGGGGACAACGATGCTTTTAGGGGGACAGTTCTTTTTAAGAGGGAAATGGAAAAATAAAATAGCAACATCTAGAGGGACACCAACATATTAAGAGAGACCAAGGAAACCGTTTGCTTGGTCCCTCTGAGTATGGAAAGACCGAACAGAAAAATTCACGCGTGTCCCTTTATATTAAGAGGGGACTGGTCCCTCTTAACTGGACCAATGTAGTTCGGTCAAGAGGAGAGTGCAGGCGCACTAATCCACGGCAAAGAGTTCAGACGGTGCTAAGGCTTCGCGCCAATTCACGGAGAGCTGGAAACGGTCGTGGACGGAGAGTCGCAAGCGTCATGCTGCTCGTTTGACTTCCTTCGGGTGAGTAGTCCTGTTATATTGACGCTTTTGTTTTGGGTACATTGCGGGTGGGAATAACAAGCCATCAATATTTTCACGCTGGCTGTGAAATGCACGAGCTTTGCATGTAGAGTGAGAGTTTTCAGCTGACTGCATAGTCCGCGGTCGCTTCCTGGATCTGCTCGTTCAGTTAGGACAAAGCGACGCTCATCGTTTGCCCTGCCGTGAGCCGCATGGCTGTCTTTCGCACAAAACACTTTTAGCGGGCTAGGGTGTCCCAATCTGTACGCGTCTGTATTAGGCTGGTGATATCAGACCCTTTTCTGCCCAACGCTTTTGTCTATTTTTTATTAAATTTCGAACGCGCGTTCGTTCTTCTTCCAGCTCGAGCTGGTAGATTTAGCACTGCTACGCCGGCATTTTATAACCGGCGATTTCCTTGTATTTTATTCGTGAACGCGCACCGTCGGCATCGGGTACTAGAAAGGATGGCATCACCCTTCCAAAGGCAAAGCGAACATAAAGGCACCCTAGCTCGGGCAGTCAGTGTTCGTAAGCTTGGCTCGCCGGTTTCTTTCTCGGTGTGTACTCTAAATGCTTGCGGCTGACCGATAGCGTTGATTGACGGAAACAAGGTTGGCGGCTTTGCGTTTGTTTACCCTTAGAATTCATTACAGAAATCTACAACGCAACGTTATATTGTAGACATTGGTAGGGTTGCAGTGATTATGAACTTTTGCTTCATGTGGGAGGCGAGCAAAAAGCCATAGTGTGTGTGTATGTGTGTGAGGGGGGGGGACGAGCTTCTAATTCAAACCACACAAGAAAAGAAGAAAAAAAGGCTTTTTCGTCCACGCGTTCGCGTTGCGGCGGCGGCACCGTCTGCGGAAAGAGGGGAACGATGCAGCGGTGGCCCGGCAGTGCTTTTTAATGCGAATAGCATTCTTTGGATACTTCACGCACTTTTCGTCTATGTATCTATCGATCTATCTATCTATCTGGCTATCTAACCTCTGACGCCGCGGGTCGATAAATAAATAAAAACGACCGGCGCCGGCTGGGATTCGAACCATTGACCCTTTGATCAGCAGGCAGACGCGCTAACCACAGAGCTATGAAGGCAGTCATTCAACGCACTCTAAACGGTTGTTTATATCTTTGCCATAGGACGCGCTTTACAGCGCTGTCACAGCTACCGGTACGCGCGCGTTCCATGCACGAGGGCTCATTCCGCTCTCGTGAGGCTGAGCACGGCCGCTAGCTCACCCTCTGCCGAGCGCGGGAGAGGGTGCTAGCGGGCGTGCTCAGCCTCACGAGAGCGGAATGAGCCCTCGTGCATGGAACACGCGCGTACCGGTAGCTGTGACAGCGCTGTAAAGCGCGTCCTATGGTAAAGATATAAACAACCGTTTATACCGTTGGTTGAGACTAGCTGAGACGCCAGAAAGTCTGGTCGGTACCATTTTGAGTGTTTGTGCGTATGGCGCGTGCTTTGCTCGCCTTCCTAAGTGACACAAACGCACGTGCTGGGCTGCGGAGATCGTGCGCAGGGCTGTGAAAGTGTCAACAAATTTAGAATCGCCTCAAGAGTGGGCTGGCGTATCTATACTTCAGTTTCAGCTTGGGTCCGGACGCAGCCGATGCTACAAGCGCGAGCATGTGACCCTGAACAGTGCTTGCACTGCACGAGCGCGCGTGCTTGGCAGGGACGCTGAAAGCCCGCGGAGCTCGCGCTTGTAGCATCGGCTGCGTCTGGACCCAAAGCTGAAACGAAGTATAGAGTGTGCCGGCCACCTGACGAACGCGCATAACTCCGCACCGTTTGATGCTATTCGCATTAACGTAGATAATCATTCACAAAGGATGGGTTCTGCTGATTTTTTATATTTAAATATTTCCTTTGCGCACTATTTTGTGCACTATATTTTGATGGTCGCGCCAACAAAGCTACCGGCCATTTTTTTTTCGGCGCCGACCATGCTTTTGTTTTTGGAGATTTTATTTATGTTGTTTATTATCCTCTTTGTTTTCTGTGGCTGGTTGAATTTCTTTTTTTCTGTGTCGCACACATGCGAAAAATATATAAACCAAAGATTTTGCTATTTTTAATTATTTTTATTATTAGGCGTTTTAGGGTTAGCTTGACTAAGGGCGTTAACTGACCGTTAAAAATCTTGATTTCAGAGTGAGGCAAAAGCAACGAACGTTGACATGAAGGGAATCAGACGGGGCATCTGTACGGATTGCTCGTGTAAATAGCTCTTCCGGGACCCTCTGCACGGTGGAACGCACCACCCGGAGTGGTGCGCTTACTGCGGCCACCCAGACACCACGCCCAGAAGGAACTCGGTAATTATTAACTTTTTGTATTCTGGTATGTAGGTAGGGTCTATTTACGTTCTGCTGGCATATGCCTTGCTACTGAAAAAAAAAGAAGAAAAAAGAATAAAAGAATGGTTTCCGTTGAAATGTCTACAGAAAAAATATATTTTTAGTTGATTATGTTGCTTTCTAAAACATGCATCAGATCTCTTCTGCAGCTTCAAGCCGCGAATGGAATCCATGTTTTCCAAAGCACTTTGGGCTTCTAATCTTCCGCCACTACATTGTGTGTTCTCGTTTTGTCTTGGTAATACAAAACGACTCTCGTAAATTACCTAAAACCGAGCTCAAATCTTGTGTCAAATATTAACAGTCACAGAAGTTACATCATAAGCTGATGTCACTCGCTATTTCATGGTATACAGATTGGGTTTCGAATATTTTAACTGTTTGCACTTTATTTTCAAATTTGTTTCCTATCGCCTGCTTGAAAACAGGTGAAAGCACTTCATTACCTTCATGCTAATTCTCACCCTCTGTATCTAAAGAAAAAACAATATGGTCTTTCATTCAGCTTAAGGTGGATGCACAGCTTCGGTTCCAAAACTCAATGTGGGAAAACTGGAGGAAGTGAAAGGGACCTTCTGCGGAGACAACCCGACAACATTCTTGAACATTGAAGACCATCCTCCGGTCTCGATTGGCAAGTTTTCTCATCACCTATTGTACAGTGAAAAAGCGGATGCAGAAATAGAAATGTAACGTTAACGCTGACGCAATTTTTTTTAACAATTGCTGCTTCCTGGATGACCGTACCCCTGACGAAAGAGTTCCAGGACCCAAGACTTTCTTCGGTTAGGAGAAACGGATCGTTTCTGGGGACCAGTCAATGAAACTCTTTGCCAACACGACTCTGGAGGAGGCACTATACTCATGTGCTTATGGGTGTATTACATAACGGAACTCTCCTACCCTTTGGCATATGGACAAACCATTGGACTCCTCCAGTGTCTGCGCGTTGAAAATGACCAGTTTCGATTCAGTTCATGTCTGAGAAGCTCAGAAAATTGCTTATGGAAGTTCAAAAAGAACATAAATTCTGAGTTTCTGCTGATGGCAAGACACGCCGAGTAATTTGCTTTTAATTCTATGAAGCAAGTAAGTACACCCTAAGAAAAAGCTCAGGAATCTACTTTCCCGAACAGCACTTGGATAGCCGATCACTGTAACTCACAGAGGCAGCTCAGCAAGTCACGATGCCGAAACAAAGGATTACACCAAAACACCCAGTCTGAGTTGTGGCATTAGGCAATGTAAAACGTCACGCTTGTATTCCCTAGTGTCACAACTCAGACTGCATTTGTTTGGTTTAATCATATGTTTCGGCATCTGAGCTGCCTCCGTGAGTTATGGTGATTGGCTTTCCAAGTGTTGTGCGGGAAAGTAGGCGCACAAGCTTTTTTTACAATGTACTCTTATTTTTTGTGTCATCCGCCGAAAAAAAAACATTGTCAGCACGGTTGTATTGTTATTGCTTATAATAGGCAAAAGGAGCCACTTGGCGGCACGAAGTTTTTTTGTGTGAGTTTCCAAGGAATGCTGATTTCTGGCGTCGTTCTAACGTCTTCTTCATCAGTATAAGCTACCAGAACATCGTTATAAAATTGCTATTTTGATACAGACATTTAAATGTACTTTCTTGTCCCATGGCAAATAAAACACTTGTTTACTTTTAAAGATTGTTACTGTTTTATTTGACACATTGATTCCGTTTATCAAACATATTATACAGATCAATTTTCAATTCCGTTACGCAGCACAAAATAACTTTGGTTAAACAATATCAGCGAAAGTGCGAGAACTGCATCACTGCAGTGCAGCATGTCAGCTGACAGTCAAAACACGAAGGAGCAGAAATTCTAAGATACAGCAAGATCGATGAACTAAATCCGGGGTCACACTGCTTATATATCATACAAAATACATTCAGCAGACATGCTCCAAAACGAGTCACCGAGACATCCGTGCTTTGTGGGCCACGTGACAAAGCTACCTCTTAAATTGGTTGCATCGTGGCGTACGAGGCACGGGTGTCGCGGTGACTCGTTGCGACCCCGACTTAAGGGGGAAAATATCTCGAAAATGTATTTTAAGCATTTTAAGCAGGCCACCGTCCCTCCAAATTTAAGGGGGAAAATATCTCAAAAATGTCCCTCATACTAAGGGAGACTGACGTCGAATTTAAGGGAGACGCCGTATCGTTTACTTTAAGAGGGATGATGTCTCACATATTTAAGAGAGAGCATCCCCATGTAATATTAAGAGGTCTGTCGCTCCCCTTAAAGTTAAGTGGAAAAAAATCGAAGAAATGTCCCTCTTACTAAGTGGGACCGGGCTTAGAGTGTAGGCGCATTCAAGCCGCGACATTGAGCTGTCGGCGTTTGCAAAGGGATCGCGCCGCAGCGCGCAGTTGTGAGGCGCCGCAGCGTTGCATATGCTTCAGCTTCGCAAACATTCGGACAAATAGTTCGCGGCGACAAAGCGGCGTGCTGTATCTTGGTTAAGTAAGCAGAACTCGAAGGCATACGCCACAGTGCGAGTCAATGGAGCGAGTGCAGGCGACCCACCCTTAGCGCACTCGGCTCGCGCGTCGCGATTGTTGACGACATGTGCGCGGGTGTTTATTAACAGCTCCTCTCGACTGCACGCAAGTCAAATGAACCAATATGAACAGCTAGCACGATAGGAATCGGTAGCAACGGTAGTACTCACCCAAGCAAGGAACGACGCGCGAAGAGGCGTGTTGTCCGTCGGCACTCCTGTCGAAAAAGGCAAAATGAAGACACAAATAGTATATAGTACTGTAAACGACTTAATTTTCACGTGCTCAAATTTTCGCGAATCGAGCCAAAGCTAAAAATTTAAAATTATTTGCGGGCCCTAATTTTCGCGAATCAAGTGTAGCTTCCGTAGCGTTCACATATCGCCCGAATTGTTCGCGGGACGTATTTTTCGCGAATTGTAGGCGATTCGCGAAAATTAAGTCATTTACAGTATATACAAGAAATATTGCGCACAGAAGAAAATAGAAACACTTAGAAGCAATAAAAAATACACTAGATTAGACAAAAATAGGTAATGGAATCGAAAAACACAAGATTAAGAGGAGACTAGCGACAAGACAATGCGATCTCAAGGCAGAGCGGCAAGGCGAGGGACGCAAGCGGACGACGCATAGACAAGAAGGAAAGCGTGTGCAGACTTAATTGTTCGTTGGAAAGACAAGGTGCATCATACCACAACTATGGAAGTGTGCATGGCACATGCTTTGACTGCTTGCCTCGCGGAATCAGCAAGAGTCAAGTTAGTTATTGGAGTGTTTTCCGGATTTCGACAATCTCTTCACTTTTTGATAACGGGCTTCGCACAACCAGAGTGTTCCAGATTTCAAGATTCTGTGCGCTTTTCGGTAGCGCTACCAGAGCTGCAATGGCTACAGCCGAAGTTTTATGTCCGCGACGTTGGATACAGCTGACTGCTGTAGCAATTGCTGCATGCTGTATCCAGATTGCGGCTGTGACATATACAGCGGCGGCCGCCACGTTAATGATGCGGTTGATGCCGACGCTTCAGATTGGGGGAGGGGGCACTTAATGTTCACTTTGCAGAATTTCCAAATTTTGGAAATGTTAGTAGTGGGCACTTGTTAGGAAATGGGCGCTTACTAGGTATTTTACAGTAGATACAACTTTGGCCGTAGCCACTGCAGCACTGGTAGCGCTAATGAAAAGCGTGCAGAATCTCCAATCCGGAATACGTTGTTTGTGCAAAGCACGTTATCGAAAACCAGGTTGAATGTCAAAATCCGGAACACACCCAGTCACTTATTGTGATTACAAGCACAGGACTGAAGCTGCCAAAGCACGTGCTTCCGTAGTTGCCGTGGCATCCTGTCTTGACATTCAACGAGACTTGAGCATGCTTTACTTCTTGTGAGCACGTCCTCGACTTGCATTATTTGGGGGCTTGGCGATTCCAGGCTTCTGCGCGGCGTTCTTTTTATATTGCGGCTTTGTTGCCAGGATGCCACAGTGGCATGCGCCACTGTGGCATCCTGTTGCTTCCTTCGTATCTTGTGGGTGTGTTAAATGCGTGCTGGAGAAAAACATAACTTTTTTGAAGCTCACGTTGGCGGTGTGTGAATTGCGCGAGTGCATTGAGTATGCAAGTAAATATGGTAGAGACTAGTACTGTAAATATGGTAGAGTACTGCCCACCAATCATTTGTTAGTTGAAAAAAAATGCTTTCCTTCCCCATTCACTGCGCCTCAGTAGCTGCCATATTGGTTTTACCCGCTTGGACAATTAAAGCGCCAATATCAAGTTTAACCATTTCTTCAGCAAAAGAGGGGTGGGCGCTTCCTCAGTATTGTACAGTAGGTGTACCATTTAGAAAATCAAGAACACTGTAACAGCAGATAGCAACACAGGATGGGGATAGAGAGAATCAAGAGGTTGTTAATACCAAGACTGTGGCTACAGGCTCGTCGCGAATGGCTGGCTCCGCTGCCTCCAGCTACTCCAGGGTGCTGGCTGGCAGCCTCGGAAGTTCCCGTGAAAGAATGGCAGCCATCGGGATCGGTGCAGCTTGCATCACTGGCACCTCTAGAACTGCTATTCGGTCCAAAAGCCGCTGGACATCCAGCCTCAGCTGCATTGTCTCGTGCAGCATTTCCCGGTTCTGCTGGCGGAGTTCCACCAGCAGGTGGATGATCCGCAGTTGGGTACCTGAAACACAAGCAAACATTTTCTTGGGAGATGCCAACGCTCAATGCCCTCTGCCCACGGAAAAAAAATTAAAGCCCTGCCAAGCATGGTGCGACAATGCAGCAGGTAGTGACGAAAAAAATGGGGACTCCTGTCACTTTCGTGTCAAGCGCGTCACAAGGCAGCTTTGGGGCAGCGCAGTAGACGATGGTCAAGTGGTCCGAACAGCATAAATCAAGCATTAATTTAACTGAAAGGTTTCAAAGCCTTTACATGCATGCATGCAGTTTTTCTATGCACCTTTTGAAGAGACAGATTTATATTTATAGGCGCCGTGGGTTCCGTGACAAATATAAAATGAAATATTTTTATCAGATAATAACAAAACTAAAGAGTATAAAAATAAATTAAGCGTAGTAGGCTGCATTTTCAGCGGTCCATAGGTTCTTTACCGAATCATACAATAGCAATTAGCTTTTTAGCACCAGCTGCGAGATGTTCGTACTCTCCGCATCCGTAGGGAGTTTTGGATGCTTGTTTTGGGAGACCTGATCCTAATACCCCCAAGTGCAGGCCTTGGAGCATGCTTGTAAACGGCAACCAGAGCTCCCGATAACAGCATTCTACAGAATAAACTCCCCATAGTTAAACAAAAACTTAGATTGCAGGAGAGCTTTTTTCTAAGTAGAATCAAAACACAGCAGGCTTTTCTCTAGGTCCACAATAATTTGTGTGAGCTTGTCTCCTAGTTTTGTTTAAACACCACCCACTTGGTGACTTGCAAAGTGTGGTTCCATCAATCTTCTAAGAAGCACGGCCTTACTGTTTGCATTTTCTGGCAAAATTAAGACTGAGCAAGGAAGAAGGTGGTACAGTCAGCCCTCTAACAGAACCTGGATGACACAACTGGCTTAGCCTTTAACCTATGTAGGCCTTAACTTTTTAAGAATAAATAAAAAATGAAAGCCGTTTACAACACCCTCTAACGCCGAATTGAAGCACAGATCTTGAGGCGGAGGGGGGAAGGGTATTTAGGGAGGGTACACCCCTCCTCTTCCTCCTTCTCCTCCTCCCCTCATCCTTCAAGCTCCTCCTCTCCTCCCCTCCTAATCCTTCTCCTCCCCCTTCCCCTCCTCCTTCTCCCCGCAAGGTGCATTATGGGAAATATTCCATAATGCACAGCGCGGGACCCTCGTGACGTCACAAGGGTCGCGCGCGGTGCATTATGGGATATTTCCCATAATGCACAGCGCGGTTAGGCTGACGCCCACGCCGCTCAAGCCGGAAACGGGCGCCTAAAAGCTGTGTTCTAAAAACTCACGGGTCGCTCCATCATCCGCCTGGCTCTCTGAAGGCTCTTCAACCCGCTGTGACTGCCGCTTCGATGCCAGAGCAGAATCGCTTGAACCGTCACTTGAACAGGAGCTTGATGGGGCCTGTGGGGCTGAATAACAAGGCACATTAGCAGCAAGAAGTCTTCCTTGGGCACCCCCAATTCCTGTCACAACACTAATGATTACTGTTGTTTACTGAATGCACAAGCACTACCTATGCTTCCGTTCCTGGAACGTCATACAGATTTATTGATTGATTGATTTATTTAAATACCCTCAAGGCCAATCGGCATTAAAGAGGGGAGTGGGAGTAACAAAGTAACACACAAAAAGAAACAAAAGGGCAGAGTACATAACGTATCATGGCGGCTCAGGACAGTAAAGAGTGTTTATAGCATTTTTAAACATTTGGGTATCAATAATATAAATTACGGAAGGCGGAAGGTGATTCCATTCCAAAGAAGTTTTAGGGACGAATGATAGTAGAAATGCGTTGGTATTACATTTAGAAATTCCAACTTTGAGGTGATGATCGATGCGAGGTGAAATGTAGAACGGTGGGATGAAAAGACGTTGCTTTAAGTACGAGTTAGCATGATAGATCTTGTGAAAAAGACACAAACGAGCAACTTTTCGTCGGAGAGAGAGGTTAGGCAGGGACAAGGTGATTTTCATGGAGCTAACACTGGCAGTGCGGTGATAGTTACCTAGAATAAAACGGGCAGAACGGTTTTGGACCGCTTCCAGAACATTAATTAGATTAGACTGACTGGGGTCCCAGATAGAAGAAGCATACTCTAATTTGGAGCGAACGAGAGATTTATACAGTGTTAATTTTAAGGCTGACGGTGCGAGAGCAAAGTTTCTTTTCAGGTAACCTAGCATGCGGTTAGCGTTATTGATGACATATTCAACATGCAGTTTCCATGAGAGGTTACAAGTAATGTGAACGCCCAAATATTTATAAGAAGAAACAGGTGCCAAAGGGACGTTGTTGAGATGGTAGAAGGGCATATTAGGACTAGTACGTGATATTCTCATGACTTTACATTTAGTAATGTTAAGTTCCATATTCCAAAGTTCACACCAGTGGTAAACAGCATTGATATCTGTCTGGAGCTTTAAAACATCAGAGTCGTTAGTAGATTTAGTATATATTACACAGTCGTCAGCAAAAAGATTAATTAATGATGAGACGCAATTAGGTAGGTCATTGATGTAAATGAGAAACAGTAGAGGGCCTAATACGGATCCTTGAGGAACACCGGATGTGACGGAAGTGAGGGGAGACGTGTTCTCATTAGCAGTAACAAACTGATATCGGTTAGTTAGAAAACAGGCTATCCAGGCAACTACGTTAGGATCAATATTTAATTTGTTAAGTTTTAATAGAAGCAACTGGTGAGGAACTTTGTCAAAAGCCTTGCTAAAATCTAGAAAAACACAGTCAA
Organism: Ixodes ricinus; assembly: GCA_037355805.1. Taxonomy (NCBI): domain Eukaryota; kingdom Metazoa; phylum Arthropoda; class Arachnida; order Ixodida; family Ixodidae; genus Ixodes; species Ixodes ricinus. The sequence continues at coordinate 13,116 of JAZHYW010025699.1, read as the reverse complement.
CTTGGGACCCATAATCAAGGATAGAATGAAGATCGTTAGTAAATGACAAAAGCTGTGTTTCACAAGAATGAAATTTGCGGAAACCATGTTGGCCCTTGTTAAAAAAAGAATTTGATTCCAGGAAATTAACCAGTTGGGAGTATATTATATGCTCTAGTAATTTACATGGTATGCTGGTAAGCGAGATTGGACGATAGTTAAGGGGGAATGCTTATCACCTCCTTTGTGCAATGGAATCACCCTGGCTACCTTCCAGTCGTCAGGTAAAATGCCAAGTTCAAGCGACTGAGAAAACAGTTTAGAAAATATAATAGATGAATACATAATTGAGTTTTTCAAGAACTTTGAGTTAATATTATCAGGACCAGCTGAAGAAGACAGTTTTAAATTTTCTATTAGTTTAACAATACCTGTAGGGTCAATTACGATGGGGTCCATAGGTATAAAATTATATTCCTGTAGTAAGCAAGATGGCGGATTAACAAAACTGGAAAATGAATCAGCAAAAACATTGTTCAAGATCTCCGCACATACATCACTGGGGATCGCACAACCGTCAACAAAAAGGGAAATAGACGACTTGTCTTTACTGTTAACAGTGTTCCAAAATTGTTTAGGACTAGTGGCTAGTAATGTCGGCAAGGTGATATTAAAGAAAGAATGTTTGGCGCTTTGAATAGCAAATTTGTACTCCACAAGAGCGTCGTGATAGGCTGACCAGCGATCCGGTTTGTTAGAGGACTTAGCGGCCCTAAACAAACGTTTTTTCTTATTAGAAAGCCGCTTGAGTTGGACATTGAACCAAGGAGAATTAGTGTGGGACGTTATCGATCGAAGCGGAATGTATGTATCCGTGAGTGATTTAACGATATTTTTAAAAAGGTTCCAATTTTCTTGAACTGATCGTTGTGAAAAAGAATCGATGTAGCCATCTACAAAGAGAGCGAGTTCATTGTTAATGGCGTCAAAATCCGCTTTCTTATAATCTCGAATGAATTTAGTTCCTTTCGAGGGAGTAAATACAGGTAAATTTAAGGTGATATGTAACGTACAATGATCGCTGAGCTCAGGAAGATGAGAAATTTCAGAAACAAGTTCGGGCGAGGAAGTTAATACAAGGTCAAGCAAACTGGCAGTTGTGGCTGTAACACGTGTAGGCTTTGTGACAAGCTGAGTTAAGTTGAAATCAACGCATACATTTAGAAAATCGAGACATTCTGAGGAATTGGAGGCAACAGAGGGACACACACCAGTCCACACAATACTAGGATAGTTAAAATCTCCCAAGAGAAAGACGGGAGAGTCAGGAAACCTGGTTAAAATCAAATTAAGAACGTCGTGTAGCTCATTGGGGAAGGTAGCGGAATAATTCGGCGGTCTATAACAAACACAAAAAATAATACGTTTATGGCTTGCACTAACGCATACACAAAGAAACTCAAGATTAGTTGAAATGTTCACACAAAAAGATGTCATATTTTCAGATACAGCAATTAACACACCTCCACCGGATCTAAACTCCCTATCATAGCGATACACACTGAAACGCTTACCACACGAAAAAATTTCACTGTCACGTATTTTAGCAGAGAGCCACGTTTCTGTGAGAATAACTAAATCAGCAGATGATGATTCTAAAACGGCATTAAGTGCGTCACGGTTTTTAATGACACTCCGTATATTAGTAAAAATAATCGAAGTTTGTTCAACAGGCGGACGATGGTTATTATTGCTGTTAATCTGCTATGACGATGTTTGTGCAAGGCTAGAAGATGACCTATTAGTCGAAGCGCTCGCTACGGCCTCCTGCTGACCCCAAAACTGAACGGCGGAGTCAGTTTCCGAACAATAAACAAAGACCTTTTTGTCGACATACAGCTTGTTATAACGCAAAGTAAATGCAACATTGGGATACGTACCCTTCGCGAATTCGATTAGCTTACGTCGTGCGTGACGGGTTGCCGGCGAAAAGTCCTCGTTTACAAAAACACTGCTATTTTTTAGTACTGATTTTGAATTCAAAATATTATCGCGAGCCTTTAGGTTAGCAAATTTTACAATTAGCGGACGACAACGGCTAGCAGAGAAGGCACCTATTCTGTGCGCCCGAGCAATACATTCCACGTCAATCTGCAAGTTCATGGCTTGAGACAACGCCGTTGTTATCTTCTCCTCCGATTGAGCCCATGTTTCGCGATCGGAATCCTCAATTCCGTGAAAGATTAAGTTATCTCGCCTGTTTCTATCTTCTAATTCGTCAAGGCGCGAGCGCAGAAGGGTATTTTCTTTCCTGGCTTCATCGGCAACGCGCTGCGTGGCTTGAAGTTCGCTCTGCCATTCGTCAAGCTTCAACGTTTTCGCTTCTACATTGACGAGTCTTTTATTCACATCGGCTAGTTTATTTTCCATCGACTGCTGGCTTTTCCTTACTTTATCAATGGAGCTGATTAAGCTGGCTTGACCTGTCTCAAACTTCAGAGTTCGGGCATTAACATCCTGAAGTAGTTGTAGCATTTCGTCCATCTGCTTGCTCTGGTTGTCCTTACTCGGGTTTTCAGTTACGGAAGTCGTGCGAGGACCAGGGTTAAGCTCGACATCTCCGCTCAGAAGTAGCACCAAAAAGCACAATGCATCAAAGCAATCAGCTATACAACAACACAGCACTTCTGGGCGAGGCAGCCCTACAATGCAAAGATAATCAGATTTCACTTTTGAAAAATTTTGTAGTTTACCCACCTGCAGCAGAAACACCACGGGGTTAGATTGCGACCGCATTCTTTCGAAGCTGCCTCGCCCACTGGTGATTTCGGTGCCAAGGAAGGGGGCGGGTCGTGAAGGTTCCGTCGATGTCGATGGCGATGAGATGGCGTACCGTCCAAGAGGAATCGAAGCAGAAAAGTTCAGGTAAACTGAATAATGTTCGCTGAACAGGTCACAAATCACGAACGAAGTGGGTTGTCGAGGCAGGCATCCTGGCAAGCTGGTCCGGCTGAAGAAGTCCACCGGCAGCAGGAAGGACGTAAAAATCTGCAGCAGAAACACCACGGGGTTAGATTGCGACCGCATTCTTTCGAAGCTGCCTCGCCCACTCCGTTCGTGATTTGTACAATGCCTAGCCTGAAACATACTTCAGAGAGCAAGTGAAGTATATATAGTTTATCTATGCTGCAAAGCCACAAATAAAAACAAGAATCTTTACCCGTAGGCATGCTTTTTGGTGCGAAAAAAGTAAAAGAAAGGTTTGAAATCACTCTAAAGCGAGGTCCTGAGGTATGCTGCGCTGCGCAGTAACACATTAACAAACACGTAGACTTGAAGGTTAAAAACATAGAAAAGAACATGACGTACATGTGAAGGTGCGGAATAACAACTGCTTATTTGTTTTCCTTCCTTCTACCTAAAGGTTCGTCTGCACCTTCACATGTATGTTGTGTTCTTTTCTGTCTATCTTTTTTAACCTTCTAGTCTAAGTGTTTGCTAAAGTAACTATGCAGCGCAGCATACCTCATGCACTTGTCACAGTTGGTTGACCCATCACTTGTTTAGAAGAAAAAGGTGTAATTTCTACATCTCGATCTCCGGTTGCCTCTCCTCAAGATTCAAAGCGAGCAAAATGAGAGGAGCACATCTTAAAGAAGGAACAATTTCGACAGTGAGATTGTTCACCTAGAGAGCTCAGCTGGGCTGTTGAAGCAGGTGATGCGTCTACGGGTCTAGAGCACAAGCAAAACTGATGAATAAGCTTCAAACTATGGCCATCACCTATCTGGTTACAGAAACAATCACATAGAGTTAAACTAGACCAACAATGGCTTGCAACCAAGATGAGGGATATTTTGGGTGTTAAAGGTTGTGCCCTTTCGAGGGGAGGGGACGGAGGGGGACGGGGGCGGTAACAGAAACCCTTGAGGCATGAATGTCAAGAACCCCCTTCATTCACATGCGTTGTAAGCGACTTAATTTTCGCTGGCTCAAATTTTCGCGAATCGGGCCAAAGCTGAAAAATTGAAATTATTCGCTTGTTCTAATTTTCTCAAATCGAGTGTAGCTTCAGTAGCATTCACATATTGCCAGAATTGTTCGCGGGATGTATTTTTCGCGAAAATTAGGTCCTCGCGAAAATTTAGTCGTTTACAGTATTTGAAAACACACAAGGCAAATATTATCGTAAAGAGCCCTTCAGTAAAATAGCACAATGAATATTTTTATTTATTGTTTACGTAGTACTGGTATCTGCAGACGGGTATGAGTCGTCACTGCTCTCCTTTCTGCCGGTGCTCCATTGTCTAGGTAGTAAAATATACATGTCAATTAGAATACAGTTCATTATTTCCCCCCATCTTTCTATAAAAAAATTGAAACCTGATCACCGGAAATTTCCGAGGACTCGATGGAATATGTGTGTATCCACTTGGTAAGCTTTTTCTCTGCTCTTTAGTAGGTGCCTGTAAGGAAAAATTAGATTTAAGTGCACACAGATCATAAAAAAGACCACAAAAGAGGCAGTACTTTTTGTACTGGCCTTTTGGCAGTAAAATGCACTGCCCCAGGACAGTATCGAACCTGCCTCTTTATACAAACAAATTAAAATGTGCTGCACAATACATTTTTACCAACCCTATGCAACCAAGCTAAAAGCCAGTGGAAAATCAATACTTCCAAGAATCTACCCTAAAAGCTGGTATTATGTTACCAGCAGGAACTTGAAATTTTGGCAGGACCTGGACAAATCTTTTGTGCAACTTTGCTCTTATTTTTTAACTTTTGCATGAGCATGGTAGATATATAAAGTCATTTTGAGCAAAGGACACAATTGCTGCCGCAGTTCCATCGATGTAAAAGAACTCTCCACTTACTATACACGAAGACTTAAGGCTGGCTGACACAGTTAATTGCGTTAAGTCCCACAGAGGGCGACTGCAATCGCTTGCGACACTTAAGATAAGATGGCGGTGTCTGCGAGATTGTGCCTATGGCAGCATTACCAACGGATTTGCTGTCTTAAAGGGGTTACTGAAACGGAAATTGAAGTTTAGCTATTTTGTTCAGAAGTCGGTAAAATGCTATCACTAGTACCCGTAGATGACAATGGGACGATTGTATTTTGAGCGGGTCGGTCTATTTTGCGTTCCAAACGCCACAATCTTGCTGGCACTCGACGAGCGGCGGTCGGAGAGTGCAATGCATGTTGGGGTGTTCGGCGACATCCATGACGTCATAGCTCCTCCGAGCACGGGCAAAGCTACGTGAAGGCTGGCATGATAATCACGTTTGCCACATGGAGGCGTCAGGATGTTGCAACTCGGCCGTTTGAGATAACCGAGGCCAGTCCAAGGCCTCTTGCAGGAAGCTCAAGAGAAATCTCATCCCAGCGAGAGCTCCGTGGCTCCGTCACCCAGCGGCCCAGGCGAGATCTCAGCAAAGGCCGAGTCAACCAGTCGAACCGTTCGTGTGCGCGTTGTGCACTGCGATCTGAACCGCTTCTTGTGGCGTGTGGTGTTCTCGTGTTTTGTGTTGGTGTGCAGACGTGATGTCAGTGCGCTAAATCAAGCGAGTCTGTGAAATGCAGGCGGCCTAACGAACGCCGGACCCGCTTGCGCAGAGTCGAAAAAAAAGCCTGAAGTTCGAGGACGTGCGCAACGTAGATTAACTTGGAATTAAAGACAACCCCACACATATGCAAAGTGTTATCATGTGCTAGTCGTGCATATTGGCAGCTGTTCCCACTTTGATTGTGCCTTGGCCGATTCCATGACCATGGCTTAATCGATGGCGTACCGAAACGACTACTCTGATGCTAGCGATGTCAGCGAGGACGAGGATCCTGCTCTCTGACATGTTTTCGGAGAGGAGATTTGGCCTACAGTCGTAAGTCTATGATCCCTCTGTTTCGTCTTCGTTCGACCTTCGACGTGCTGATTGAACACGGGTGCCAGCCAAACACTGAAGCAGCACTCGTGCCCAATCATAGTCCACGATCAACCTCAGTGTAACGACGATGTGAAGCGGTGCAGAGGCCTTGTCTATATATGTTCAATCTCACAAGTTGTGTGCAGCAAAAGCAAAAGCACAGGCGTGAGGTAGTAGGTTTGCTGAATGCTTTGTTCGCACGAGCGCTCACACAAGGAGGGCACTTTTGAAAGACACGAGCACGCCCGTGCCTTTGCGTATGCTGCAGACAGATGGACTATAGGTGGTGTTGGTTTGCCGCGGCCAGCTCTACACGGACTTACTCTGCCAAGGACTTGAAAAATCGCGTTCAAGCCTAAGCCATCTAAAATCGATAAGCCGCACCTCCGCAGTGCGGCACTGCTGTTTTTGCAGCAAGCGATGCAACGACTTCCAACGAAGCTTTTGAAGCATCCACGAGGTGTGATTTTGTTACTGTTGAATTTATTTTAGAATTCCTTTAGGTGTTTTTTGGACAAAATATAGGTCTTTGAGAGGTGATACCACTGCCTAGCGGACCACTTAACAATAAAATGACTGCTAGAATTTTGTTTCCGCATCTCTTTAAAATGCAGTGGGGAGCAGCTGCGATTTTCTCTACATGCATTTTGAAAAAAATAGATCTGCAATCTCGCAGAGGCCATCTTGTTTTAAGCGTTGCAAACGGTTGCAGTCGCACTCAACGCAACTCTGTGAACCAGCCTTTATACATCAATGCATTATTTCATATCTCCAGAGCGAACGTTGTTTTGAACCATAAACTTGTTGTCTAATGTGAATCCCCTTAGAAGTGTAACAAATTCTCAAAGTCACTAACTCTGGAATGTGCTAAGAAGTTGTGATAATCTGGGTCTCAATCCAAATGTCGTGTACTTGGAAGTTCTGACCCCCTTTTGGAGAAATAAAACTTGTGGTCAGTCATGCAGACAAGGAGATAGAGTATATCCTCAAATTACTTACTGAAAGTTCCCAGTACAACAACTGGAAAGGGCTCCCACCCTTCCTCCACAGTGCCAGGTGAAGCATCCTGCTTGGCCAGGACCAGAACATCCAGGCCTGCATCTTTCCATGGCCAGCGGTAGACCTCACGATTTTCCGACATCCATGAAAGGGGCACGGCTGCCATACAGTCTTTTTCTTGTGGAAATTTCACCACTGCAATTTTTTTTATTCTGTACAGGGAAGAAGCAGTGAAGATAGGAGTCATGTTCACTAGCTGCATATCCTGTTCCAGAGCTCCCCAAGGAGCAGCGCATGCATCACCTGTCACAAACAAATAGGGACACAGGTTTGCAGTAACATAGTGGCCCTGCTGTCAGTCAAGTCACATATTATTACGGCTAATATATCACACGGCACAATGTCAATTGCGATGCTACTACCAGTACGATCTGCCGAACGCCCCACGAAACCGGACGAATGCTGAAGACGAGATTTGCGCTCGTCATACTAAACTGAACTTCTTTCGTTCGCAAATACAACTGTCCGTTAGGGTATGTTCAAAGTGCGGGTGCGACACCCCAATGTTTCATAAGGTACACAAATGAAAGTGCTACATGCTTGACTGTTTCGTTTGCACAACGCCTGCTCGTAGTCTATAAGAAACCGTCACGCCTATCGCTCACACTTTTACAAGTGCTGCGCACCCACAAATCAACGCATTGCGTCCACAGCCTGAACATACTCTTAGAAAGCGTCATTTATAATGATACTGCCAAAATATGCGGCTTTGGCCTGCAGTGTCATGCACCATGTAAAGCTCACGACAAAGCATTAAAAGACGTTTCACTCAATTTTTTTCTCTAGTGATACTGCAAGCAAATAGCTGCTAGCGTACCAAGGCCCCATTGGAAAATTAGAAAGAAATGCAAGCGTGAGGACTCATGTAATTTTTAAACGTTCTTCGAATACGAACGTGCGGACTCTGCCGTTGTCATTGAAAATAATGCAAATGACTCGCGCACATCAGCAGGAGTTACCGTGACGTCGATCGCGGCACTTGGTCGTGGCTAAGTTTCGCTACATTCTTTTTTAAATTTGCTTACATTTGAGTCTCTTGGGGTACTGTTTTGGTCTCTATCAACATTGACAGCGAGAAGCGCTAGCCCCCTGATGCGGCGATTTCAACCAAATTAGCGTAAACGCCTGAAGGCACCAAACTGCCCAATCTTACCCGAGACGAAGCGCCTCGAGCATACTCCCGTTGACCCGTTGGTTCGTGCGAGTCATTTGCGTTTTCTTCACGGAGAGCGAGCGAGTAAGTCCGCCTGTATTTCCGAGACATTGAAAAGGCAACAGCCGGAATTTTCGGAGGTTGCTCTCCTCATTTTTTGTTTACCCAGTCCTCGTACGACAGTCGACTGTCACGCACGACAGCACACTGGCCCTGTAATAGCCGATTCACACGACAGACTGAATCGCGATTTTCGTCCACGGACCGTGTACCACGTGACCGGCACCTCACAGATTCCTGCGGTCCGCTCCTCGTGTGCGGACTGATAAAGTCGAGCGCCTTTTTCACTCGCGGATATTTGGCGGGAGATTGACTTGAAAAGGGTTTAGTCTGGCAACGGCACATCGAGATAAAAACCAAAACAGTGCATCGTTGTGTTCTGTGCATTCGCTGGTTCATTAGGTCGCGCGATTCTTGTCTGCACGCGTGAAAGAAACTGCACAAACTTTGTCCGGCTGACGCGACGCAGGTTCCGGTTAGAATCACTAAATAAGCTACGCTTCCAGAGTACCGCATTCCTTTTCTTTAGAAATTTGCCGACAATACAGTCGCTCTACTCAACAATATTCTAGTTCGCTGCGGCATCATTGGACAGCGGCCGTCACGTGAGTCGCTATCATCATCATCGCGTTTTTTCAACGCCACCATCTTGGATCCAGCGCTCCTCTGCCTGCTGCTGTTTGCTGTTCAGTGCGCGCGCACGCTGAAGTCCGTCGCTCAGCACGCGAGTTTTTAGTGTTACGTCGAGATACGAACAACACGACTTTGATTTGCTGCCACAGCTGCGGCCGCGGCAGCTGGCGCAGGCGACGGCTACAGCTCGGCTTGGCTCAGCTACAGTCACTCCTCCATCTGCGCGCGGACCCAAGATGGCGGCACCCGACGCGCTTCGACGCGAAGTTCGGGTACTCTGAAAGCCTAGCTTTATTTAGTGACTCTAGTTTCGGTACTCCTCCGGGTCCGTGTCAAGAAGCTCCCGTCAAAACTCGTCCAATACGGCACTATAAATCTTGTACGTCGAATCGGGATTACTCCGAGCAAGACCTCTCTTGTGGCTGTGGTGTACTAGAGTGTTGAGCACGGGCGCGGAGTGCGTGAAGCCATCTCCAAACGCCCCTCTGCGAGCCCAGAACTTCGTCGCTTCTATGCCGAACCCTTCTCGAACAGGACCATGCCTGTGTCGCTGTCATGCTTTGGGTTAGTAAAGCTAGTGGCGCTTCGCGCGAGGCCTATGATTGTGTTTTGTCTCTATCTGTGTGTAACGGCGGCTTACAATTCTTTATCACGGTGGCGAACGTCGCTTTCTGTCTTAGACAACGGTGCCACGGTGCAACGTTCGAGTTTGGCGGCACTGTGGGGTGGCGAACGGGGCCCTATGTTGCGCTTTTTGGACTCCCACGGCGACTAGGGAGAAGGAAGTGACGTCAACAACGCAGCAAACGCAAATTGGAGGTTGATGGGTGAGAGTCGTTGATGCAGAATATCCGCAAAAGAAACATCCAATCTGCAACAGCTGCGTCGTTGATGTCACTTCCTTCTCTCTAGTCGCCGTGGGAGCCAAAAAGGGCAACGCAGGGCCCCTGGTTTGATCCGTCCTCGCTGGCATCTGCTCGTTGTCTCCCTCGTGTGGATGCGCTTGGAAGACGGACGAACCGCGGACAAGTCGTCACGTGATCAATTCGTCCGCGGATCAGTCCGTCGTGTGAATCGGCCTTAAGCTGTGCTGTCGCCTGAACCACACAAGAATCGCCAGACTGCGCTGTCCCGAAAACGCGGTCAGCATGGAGCGTTTTTAGACCGGTTCTTAAAGGACACATGAAAAGCCGGGTTGGGAAAAGGAAGTCATAAAACGAATTTACAACGAAAAATAATTTTTTTAAAGCTATATTTCCGGCGCTATACGAATTTGTAGTTGGCGCCCACGGGCGCCGCGGAAAAGTGGCCCATATTTATCACGTGACTGGCCCCTATTTGTCACGTGGTACCTGCGCTCTTTCGGAAGCTTCCTATGGTCTCGAAAACTTACTTATTCATCTTCGTTTGAAGTGCAACAAAAAACAAAGATTAATAAGTAACTTTTAGAGCCCAAATGAAGCTTTTGAAAAAACGCAAGCGGACGTGATAGACCTGTGCGTCGGTCAGATGACGGCGGCGGCTCCCGAAGCAGACGAACTTGTGCGGCGGCGGCGACGGCGGCGTGGAGAAACGCGTTAAAGCGGCGGCGCAAAACGCTCAGCGTGCGGCGGCGGCGACGCGCAGGTCTACCACGTGACCAGCGACGGCTCCCGCGGGCGCCAACTACAAATACGTTTTGCGCCGTAAATATAGCTCTAAAATTTTCTTTCTTCTTTGTAAATTCGTCTTATAGCATACTTTTTCCATCTAGGCTGTTTAAAAAAAATGTGTTTTTCCTTTGCATGTGTCCTTTAAAGGGATACTACAACGAAATTTCGGCGCTCATTTTTTGGTTTATATGTGTTCAAAAGAGCAGTATCAGATGGAACATACCAATATCTTGCTAAAAAAGTCTCGAAAAGGAATTTTAAAACGAATTAAACGATTAGCGAAGAGCACCTGGTAGATGTCGCAAATGCCTCGTTTGTAATGCTGGTCTAGGAAGCTTGACAGCTAGTGACGGAGGTCGTCTCGCCTCCGGCCACGACGAGAGAAGGGGAAAGGAGGAACTCGCCTCTCCCCGAGAATCCCTTTTGTGTGTCGTAGAAGTCGCTATTGTCCCCCTACAAGATTATAGAAGATTAACCCGTCACTCAAAAGTCTCACAAAAGCAGCCGCTTCGGTGGCTGGAACGACTAGGCCATCCTCTCGACGGCAGCCTCCCCGTAGCTTTGCTCGTCTTGAGACGACCTACGTCACGATTGCGCTGGGCCTTCTCCGAGCGCTTGCCAGAGTGGGCCGTTTATAACGAAAAATACAGCCACCAGGATCAAAATACAAACGTGCGATTGTCATTTACGGATACTGTGGATCATATTCAACCTATTTTTGAATACGACGGGAATATTTCAAACTTCGTTGAAGTATTCCTTAAAGCCTCTTGCGACGTCTTGGACCATCACCGCAGCAGAGCATCTGGTCCCAAGATGTCGCACAAGGCTTAAAACCGGTCTGGTCGCTCTCGGTCTTCATCGCTCGCATATATGTGAACGGGGCTTAAGCGCGACCTCGTCGCACAAGTTAAAACATTGGCTGTACGAAGTCCCGTGCAGAGGAGCAACTGTCAAAGCCTGGAGCCATTCGAGGCCGCGCTCATATTTCTCCGACCCGAAAACACGGCGCGGCTTTCCGCTTGTTGAAACGCACGAGATAACGCTTTACCAAAAGTGTAAACCTGCAACCTATTAGGAACTATGTGCATACTCACGCAGATACCGGGTCGCAGCGTGAACGTCGAGAACGAAGCAATGAAAACGTTAGACAGCCCGGAGACGAAAAACGAAGGCTAACTGACAAAGAACAAAGAACAGGAAGAACACACATCCGGGGGATGTGTTCGACTCCGTACTCGACCACAGCGCCACCTTTGCACTAAAACATAACATTTTATTATTGTAAAATCAAAACATTTCTGAATGAGAACATTATTTGGAGCAATAAAACATTACTAGAATACGAAATATGCAGTCGTGATTAACCGCAAATTTGAACACGTTATGGGTGGCTGCTGTCTGGGCACTTCCTCGGTACGCTCGGTACGATGCCAGGAACTCTGGAAGTCGTCCTCAAATGGTGTGTTTCACGCGGTTAAGTAATATTTTTTTTTCTAAATTTGCGCCTTATGAAGTAATTTGTTTAATTGAGAAACCTTCTCAGACATCGAGTAAATAAAATCGTTTGGGGTTGGCGTGCGGGAGAGCGGTATATAAAAGACTGTGCCAATAAAGTTAGTAGCTATTAGCTGTGTTTGAGATGTCCCGTGCGTATTCCCTTTTTCGTCCCTCGTTTCCGGTTTCCAAAAATGTGACATAAAATCGTTTTCGTTTTTGCTTTTTTAACATATACAATCAGTTTTGTTGCAGATCCGGATCTAATCCACAATCCAGCGTCTGCTAATCCGTTGCGCTAGAGTCTACCAGCGACGTCTACGTTGGAGCATCCACATGCGCGCTCTTTTGTCTGTGCCGTAGTGTTCATCTTCTTACTTTATCTCTGCTGCACGTCTTTCGGTATGTTCTCGAAATATAAAAATTATCGAATCGTCAAGAAGGAGTACGACGAGTTCCTTGCGGAGCTTGGCGTCTCGCAACAAACCGTGCCTCCTCTTCCGCCACTGAAGTCCCCAAGCAACGAAAGACCACGAATTGATACCTTCACGGACGACGCTTGCGCCAGTGGCAGCGGACCAGCCACTTTTTCAGGCATTGTTGATTGTGACGAAGGCACCTCGGAACAGCCTACGGAGAACGACCCAGGAGCAACAATGAAACTGCGCAGGCTATGTCAAGTGACGAGAGCTCTGGAGAGAGCGAGACAAATGAAGACGGGGAGCAGCGCTCGACACCTGACTCCTCAGACACCTCCACTGAGTCCTCTGGAGACTCGGACCAAGTCGGAAGATCTTCTTATTTCGCTGGACCTTCCTATGATGCACTTCCAGAGCAAGAACTTTCTGCAAGCGAGGAGTTCGCCTTGATCGCCGGCAGGCACAACATGACCCACGCCAACATAAACGAGGTACTAGGTTTTTGCCGTCGCCGAGGAATTCCCGACCTTCCAAGAGATGCCCGCACAGTTATGCAGACCGAACGCAAAGCGAAGCTAGATCGCGATCGTTGCTTTGCGCACTTTGGCCTCGAGGTAGGCCTACCTCAGGCGTTGGGGACTGCACCTGTTCCACGCGAGCTGAAGCTCGTCGGCAACATTGATGGGGTGCCTTTATACAAAAGTAGCCAGGTTGGCCTCTGGTCAATATTGTG